>JAYMTN010002739.1:0-10682 GCA_036897425.1 Erodium trifolium | reverse complement strand
GAGTATATATATATATATATAAGTTGAGGAGATAATCACGTATTATCCATGTCCCAGATCTGAGGATGCTAATTTTTTTCTTCTTAAAAGAATCTGCAATATGTAAAGTATAGAACATGTATTTCCTATTTAAGATATGTATTCCCGTTGCTCTCACGTACGTCGTGTGTATCTCCTGAAGAAACCCTAAATCCTAGTCCAGCTATGTCGTCTAATTTTTCTATCATCGCCGTCTCCCCAGTCATTGCTAATATCTCATCGCCGCCTGCACCATCAATGGGGCTCCATGCATTGCCATTGAATGGAGGTCTAACCGTCCCACCACCACGTCTGTCTTTCGAGGTCGTCAGTCCTTTAAAGGCCCGACGTAAACGGAAGCCGAAGGCTGCTCAACTTGAACCAATCACGACTTCTCCGCCACAACTCACCACAACCATCGTGGTTTTCTCCCCGGGTCTCACTACACAGGCGTCGCCCCATTCGAAACCAAGACGGGGTCGTCCAATCAAAACCCCAGCTCTTGCTTCAACGCCAAGCAACCCGACTCTCTCTCTCACCCTCGGAGACGATCCTAAGTCTTTGAGGTCTTTGAGGAGAGGCTCTGCACAGGAGGAAGAGCCTCTCGACCACGGAGCCCTAAGGATGGAGGTGAGGGCATCGCTGCGTGTTCCGCTTCCACTCCCAAACACAAACCGAATTATGGTGATTCCCTCCCTGCCGGCTATCCCTGCAAGCATGCTACGTCGCGTGGGGTAGCTCCGTCGCCCCCGGAGGAAACCCTAGCACCAGCCATTCCGGTACCGCCAAACCTGAACAATTCTCCCAAGAGAGCATTTCCACTTGCTCTCTCGGGGAGGAAGAGGAAATGGAGGTGCTGGTCCCCTACACACCTATCGCCAACAGTTTGGTATGATCGGAAAATTATTGGCCTCGCGACCCCCGAAAGAAAATCATGTTGAGAATCATAACCAAAGCATGGGGATGGTCGGCATCGGGATTGGTTATCAAGGATATCGGTCCGGGGATTTTTGGTTTCTACTTTGAGTCCGAGGAGGCTCGTACATGGGTCTGTGTTAACGAGCCCTAGTGTTTTGATGGTCACCCTCTCCTCCTTGGGGATATTGATACGATGGTCATAAACCTTCTTGACCTGAACCGTCTGCAGTTATGGGTCCATGCTCATAACCTTCCGTCGCTGGTAAGGACGAAGAAAACACGGGAGACAATTTGAGTTGCCCTAGGAGCTTATGTGGAGGTACAACATACATGGTGTTCTTGTCTTGAGATTGCCATCGGATAATGGATGAATGATACTATGTCCAAACATAAGTTTGATGTCGAGGAGTAGGTTTGATTTGGATCTAAGATTATTCGAATAGACGAGAACTCCCCATACCCTGTTTCATTCATTCATTCATTCATTCCTCTTCCAAATTACTCTATTTACCGTTCTTTCTTGATCATTCATTTGTATTGAAAATCACATATTTCTCTATGGAGGATTGTGTCTTTACGTTTTTGACAGTTCATTGAGAACCGTATCTCTTTACGTTTTTAACTATTTGTCTTAAGAGGTTAATACCAGTTCATCTTTATTGAGAATGGTACCTCTCTACACTCTTGACTATCCATCTTTATTGAAATTAGCTTCAGAAAGAAAGAAAATATGACATTTGATTAGGATGAAACTGACACAAACTTCATTTCTTATTCATAAATCATGAAACCAAACCAAACATGCAATGGAAACATATGTGCCAAAACAACAAACACTGTTATTTAATACTCCATACCCTTTGCATCAAGGTTCCATGATCAATTCCTAAGCTTTCCTTCAACCAACAACAATGCCTTCATTGGTGCAGACCAGTGTCTCCTTGGAGACCACATTGGTGCAGGTCTGATCAGCCACCATTGCCACAGTTCCACATCCACCGCCAGCGCCGCAACCTCCACAGCCTCCACCACAGCCTCCACAAGGACCACAACCACTACTCTCCACCAGGCTTCCACAGCCACCTCCACCTCCACAGCCACTTCCACAACCACCTCTACAACCACTGCCACAACCACTGCTCTTCACCATGCTTCCACACCCACCTCCACCTCCACACCCACTTCCACAACCACCTCCACAACCACTGCCACAGCCATCGCTCTTCACCATGCTTCCACAGCCAGCACTACAGCCTCCACAGCCACCGCCATTGCCACAACCACCACCACAGCCACCACTCTTCACCATGGTTCCTAACCCACCACTGACCAACCCTTCTTTCTTTGGCATCACTGGTGCAAGATTGGGAGTAGTGAACGAGACAGCAACTCGGATGCTGATTGGTTCTGCACTAGCAATACCAGAACTCGGAATCAGCTCCAACCATCTTTCATCAGAGAGTTTCGATACAGGGGTCACAAAGTCTTGCAGAGAGAGCGAAGTAGATCCCAATAATTCAGATGAACGGGACATAAGTTCAAACATCAGCACTCCTGTAGGCTCGCAATTGAAAGAAGATACTTGTTTCTTTCCAGATTCGGACAGGATACTGAGTCTCCGCTTGCCACTGAAGAATATATCAGGCTGTGTTTTACCAAACAAAACAAAGAGACTTCCCTTGTGCCCTTCTGGCAAGTTCTTGACTCCCACAATCTCCAAAAAGACCTGAAACAAAAATCAGAACCGTAAATTTAATTTAAAACAGATCGCGTATGGAACACTATAAACATAGTGAAGGCAAGCATGGAAGTATATAGTCAGAAATAACCTCCACAAACTTCGATTCTTGAAGCTGAATGATCTTTTGACCCTCATTGGATGCAGCTGAGGGATTCAGAGGGGATGGGGCACTGCCTTTATACATAGCGCCTGCCCTCCAATACCTTCTTCCAAATGCGTTTTCATATTGTTTAGTAGTTCCAGAAAACCCAACATCGAGTTTCTTTCCCTTAGTTCTGTCTGAGTCCATGTCGTCATGCTCCAACACCTTACCAAGAAGCCCGGTCAAGTCTTTACAGTAAGCAACAGGATGCAGTTGATGGGTGTGCCAAATGAGGTCAACGTCATAGGTAGGAACACAAAACCGCTTGATAGACCTCTGTCTGTTCTTGTTGATTAGATGTAGAAACCCCCGGTATCTGGCTATGGCTTCTTCGAGATAGATGTCATTGCTCATGTGTGGCCTCGATACCTATTGTTATGTTCAAGAACGAAAAAACATGATGAGCAAGAAGAACTAGAGAAAATTACATCCTATTCATCATGAGATTACCTGGTAAAAGAACGGGCTTTGTCTTTCGACAGCTGAAACAAAGTCATATGTGGAGCATTTCTCGAGTCCAGACATTTTTTCAGAGACATCTTCGGACACTGCTCTAGCCAAATGAAAGTTGTATGGCTCTTCTGGGAATAGCTTGTTCCAAATTTCTTCGGTTTCCTTTTCAGAAACACCTTCAACAGACGACACAACATTCGAATTGCCAAGGATCTTTCCATATAATGTCTCACAGTCAGATTTGTATTGAACCTACATAACATCCATAACCGAGACACAATTCTTAAACTAATTATCAATAGCAAGAACATTCGAATTATAGTTCAGACACATACGGGATTAAGCCTATGGCAATGCCACACCCATTCACAATCAAGAGGAACGACCAAAGGCCCTTCTGAGATTCGGGATTCAGAGTCTCTGGCAAGCAAGGGAAGCCAGAAAGCGTTGTACCTGAACACGAAATTTCCATAAGGTTCCATAAATTTCAAAAGCGAACAAAACATCTTCTTATTGCTTCCACAATCCCTACCTATAGATGGCCTTTTGTAGTGCAGGACCTTCATAAAGACAACGGTTCTTATCAACTGTTGCAAGGAACCGAAGGTGCTGCTTAGCAGCAGCCAGAAGGTCCACACTAACCACAATGCTCTGTGCTTCAAGCCATTCCATCTCTCGCTCCATCTCCATCTTTGAGCTTCAGCCTAATACACAACACAAGGCTCTATTCTATGATCCGATGATATGTTAATACTAAGATCATTAACCTGTGAACCCATTACTTCATTTCCCATTTTCATACAATCAATCCACCTACTGCATAAATATAATCAGCATAGTTTGGAGGAGAATATCAAATATTTTTTGTTTTCATAGCTGAAACCTACACAATTGATCTCTTAGCTTCAAAGGTATGGCCTTTATTGGACATCAATTACAACAACAAAAATCATGACCCAATAGCTATTTCTTACTCATCCCAACAGCTGAAACTAAAAACAAACTAAAACAGATATTGAAATGACCAAAGAAATGGGTCCAGTAAAGGTTCAATTTTTATTTTTCAAATTCAAAATGGTCCAATCAAGAGCTCAATTACCCAATCCATCAATTCAAAAGATCAACCTTAATCTTTTTCCATCAGAACCCTTTTCAGTTTCTCCAATTTCTGTTCTTTCTTCCAACCCATTTTCCCAGCAACCAAACAGAACCCACCCAATAGAAAAAGATATTACCTTTATAAAAGAGACGGGTGATTTTCGAGATCAATGGCCGCCGGAAAGATACTCCGGTGAATGTGATCGGGGACGATGATGTCTGATTCCCCTTTTAAAGAGCTCAGCTGAGCTGAGATCAGTATTTGATCGTGAGAAGATTGTATTGTAGTACAGGCACGATATTTTGATGAAATTATGAAATGACGAAAATGCCCTTCCTTATTCAATTAAAACATCAAAAAATTCGAAACCCACTTTCTGCGCGAACTTGCTTCCCATTTTGTTATCATTTGTTGCAGTAAGAAACACAACTCCTATCAAGTTTGTCTGTTGAAATATTCAAAGATTCGAATTTGTGATTAATTTTCAATCTAATTAAAGAAATAATTATCAATATCATACATGAACGAGAGAGTTTGATAAGGATGAAGTATGGATATTGTTTCATAAAGGGTAGGTGTAAGATGCTTGACAAGAACACAAGAAAACAAAATTAGCAACAATTATTGGTCCTTCCTCCAAATATTAATTTAGATAAGTACAAGATGATTAATGATGTGAGCAAAAATGGACAAAAGGTTAGTTTGGGCACTTTTTGGTGTACTGAAAACAAAGTACAAGTACACTCAAAATAGGTGTACTACACACTACTTTGTTTATCAATCATAACCCACAAGGTAAAGTTATTATCCATTTTGTTTATTTATCCTAAGACTTTTATTAATGAAATTGATTTTCATAGGATTAATGCTATCAGAGCACCTGCAATGTAATGCAAGGCGAATTTAATGGGTCAATGGCGAAAAATGAGATTTTTGATAATTTTAGGCAATTGTCTTTACTCTTAAAAGAAGAATTTATCGTCCCGTTAATTCACTCCACTTGCCACACAATGTATGACTATTTGTTTGGGATTTGCCTGGTTAATCACCCCTGTGTCGCAGAAGGCTGGCAAGTAAGGGGTGATTTGGGAATAATCTGGTACACTTTAAATGCTCTTAAGAACACCTCCGATGATAGACGAATGGACTACCAAAGGAATTTGGCTAGGTAAATCCAACGTGTGGACGAAGGATTCTTCATTCAGACTATTTGCTCATGCACGTAGACGATAGTGAAAAAAAGTTATAGTCACTCGTCACACGACATGTGACAGTGAAACCCCTATTAACCTAGCCTGGGCTGATGAGACATGACTAATACCACTATGAAATACCAGTTATACCCTCCTATCAGACTGGACTAATACCATTGTGGATCCAATCATTTCATCACTGGTATGAGCTTTCAGAGTAAAGCTTCCATGCAACACATACAACAACACTCCATTCAATGGCAATAAGTTTCAAGTTTGTACACATTTCTGGCTATCAAGACAAGTCAATATACATCAAAGACTAACTATAACTCTTGTGATGAATTTCGAGATACAAAATCGTCTAAGGGTCCTTAATATAACCCATCTCTAGCTGAAAAGTGAAAGTACCTCAGAACTCATAAGGCTTAGAAGCATCTTCCTCTGGAGACCCTTCTGGTTTGGCTTTGGCCAAGTACTCTTGCTCAATCGTTTCCTTAAGAATGAACAGCCTCTGTATAACCATGGGTGTGGTCATCTTCCTAGCTTCCCTGATATCGGTTTCATCTCTATGGAAATGGTACGCATCAAGCATGATCGCTATCCACTTGTGGAGCTCCTCCGGTGTGCTGAAAAAAAAGGAAACACGTTATATTCCGGGGTAACTTCGCTAACACAACCTCAACGACCTCTGATTCTAAAAAAACAGAGTATAGGTGAAGGGTTATCAACAACTCATTGTCCTTTCATTATTCATCAAAAACCCACTGAAAAGGTGATGACTTCCTCAGGAACACACTGAAAAGGTGCCAGCCAGTGTGTTCCTGATAAACTGAAAAGGTGTCAGCGTGTTCCTGATAAAACCATCACTTTTCAAGTGTGAATCCGTAATTTTTGATGAATAACGAAGGGTGACAATGTGTTACTGATAATAAGAAGCTCTCTCACGTGTATAGATAATCATCCTTAGGGTCTTTTCTCTCGGGTTCATTGCCCGGGCAGAAAGCTGTTGCAAGCGCTGAGAACCGCTCTTCTGGGTCTACGATGTTCAGCAAATGCTTGAGTAGCTTTATCTCTTTCGGTTGGATGCTCCTGAGACTGCTCTTTGTGGTCTTGTATATCTGATACATGATTTCTTTGACCTGCACTTCCATGTCTAAGCTCAAAGATGCAATGAAAGACCCAAAGCTAATTTAGGAAAGATCCACTTCCATGTATCAAAGTTTTCAAAAATGAAGAAAAGACCCTTTACAAAAAAATTAAATAAAAATATATTTAGAAAATGAAATAAAAGAAAGAAGAGGCTCCTTTTACTTAATTAATTTCAATTTTTATAGTTTCATTAAAATAATTATTTGAAAGGGTTTTTAGATATTATTTTTTTTAATTCCGTGAAACTAAGTCTTTTGGGGTGAATCGATACGATTTGAATTACTGGGTAGTGGACTGATATAAGCTCAAAGTACAATGTAATGAAGTTTAACTTCCCCTTTATTTTACCATGAATTCTTCAGGTCGTGCACGCTAATTTCTCTAAAAGATATCACAACGTTGTACTCCACACTCCATTGAATATAGACGCAATATGCAACTCACATAATGTACATGATAGAAGCTAAAACAGTACACAAGTTTAGAACTCTTTTTCACAACACTATCCTCATGCATGCCACAAACATCCTTGCAATCCTTATCTTTTGAAGTTGGTAGTCTAAAAAAAGTATATTGGTCATACTTATTTCATGAACCATGCAGCAGATTACAAACTTCAAATCAATGGGATAGTAAATGACAAAAATACCTTTCATCAGATCTAATTTAATATTGTATATTAAAAATTAGTTGTATCAAATTTGCTTGTTATGATTCATGGGGTGATTTCATACCTCTAATGCTATCTTAGGTTAAAATGAATTGAATGCTACATTATTTATTTTATATTTTTATAGAAATGTAATTGTAGCTTTATTTCGTTCTTACTTCTTAAGCATGATAGAACAAGTAAAAAAAATAATGCATTTTGCTCTAATTTAATCATGTTAATTTATTGTCTAATTTCGAGAAATTGAGTCAAACTTATTGTAACATTGACATATTCTTGAATTTTAAAAAAATTAAGGGTATTTTTGTCAGTTATTACTGATTAGAGTAAAGTGAGAAAATTTGGAAGTTCGGTGTAGTTAGGTGAGCTGGACGACAACGTTACTGTACTTTTGTGAGATTATCCCTTTAGATTTTGTAACAATTATACGTAAAGTAGCTAAAGCGGGAAATGAACAACAAATATCGCATATACATACCTCATTTCTCATTGTGGTCGACTCTTTTGCAGAAGCCCAAGCGCTATTTATCAACAGGATCAGGGAAGAGTCGAGTTCTTTTGCCTTGGCAAGGCTTCTAACCTTTTGGCATGCCGCATCTAGAGTAGGCGAGTTGAGGATATCTTCAAATTTAGCCTGTGCGGTATCTAAGGTTTCTACGGTCTCCAATGTGTTATCATACGCACTGACTGCAGACAAGCATCTAGTCCCAAGTCTGGCCATACCTGCTCAAACAAATATGGGTTATCATATCGAATCCAAGCCAGTAACACACTGTCACCTTTCATTTATCATCAA
Organism: Erodium trifolium; assembly: GCA_036897425.1. NCBI lineage: Eukaryota > Viridiplantae > Streptophyta > Magnoliopsida > Geraniales > Geraniaceae > Erodium > Erodium trifolium. Next base: position 2,500 of record JAYMTN010002739.1, on the reverse strand, counting down.
AAACACCCGGATTTGGGTTATAATGTTGTAAAAAATCACTTATAAATGAGAAAGGTCACAAGGTGTTCCTGATAAAACCATCACCTTTTCTGTGTAAATCCAGGTGTTTTTTTATAATACGAATGGTGACAGTATGTTATTGATAACCCCTCACTTTAAGGGGGTGTTTTTGATAACGGAAGGTCAAAGTGGGTATGTAAATTTTCTTACCATCACGGTCCTCCAAACTATCATGAGATTCTGAAAGTAATGTGAGGTACTGAAAAAATTCCCCGGTGAAGTCTTTGCGACGCTTTGCAACCACGGCATTAAGGTCTGTTGGGTTCTCCTCTATCTCATTGAGTAGTTCATGGTGCTTCTCCATTTCCTCGTCTACCTGCAATGCTCACTCCCATCAAACTGGGACATACGAAAAAGATCTATACCTTAACAAGTTTCTATTCGATCCTCATAGCAATAAAATAAAGGAATAATTGTAAAAAAGTACCCTGAGGTATTCAGTTTTCGCAACTTTTAGCACTCTTCTTTGATAATTACAAAAAAGTACCCTGAACTTGTTTTTTGTTCCGAAGGGCAACAAAATGACAAGTTCGGGGAACTTTTTTGCAGTTATGAAATAGGGCTACAAGTGGCAAAAAGTGAATACCTCAGAGTTCTTTTTTGCAATTATCCCTCAGGAAAAAATAAAAACAGTCTTTTGGATCTTTGATATTTTTCATTTCATTCTGAAAAGACCAAGCAACTATTTGACTGCTTCAAGTTCCACATTTCTTCCTACATCGATTAACACTCTTGTATCCCTCAACTCTCCATTACCCCTTAAGCAACTGAAAAGGATAAAGCAAAGACATGACATCACAGTCCTACCTTCTTCACCTTTCTCCACAGCGAACTCAGTTTCTCCTTCATGATCGAGTCATCGCTCTCTGCATCTGCTCGGCTTTGACATCTTCTGTAGAAGTTTTCCCCGTACTTTTTCCAGGACTCCCGGAACAGCAAATACTTTTTCCAGTCCTTAGTTCTTGGCTTCTCGTTCAGGAAGAGATCGATGATCTTATCGCAAAACTGCGTCATTGTGACACCCTTAGCGACCTCCACCTCAGCTTCTTCAGTTGCCACATTGCTTGTTTGAGGACCTAATCAAAATGTGTAACACCATCATTGTTCCCTTCAAAGAGCCATTACAGTTTACTTACATAATACGATAAAAGGGATAATTGCAAGGTGAACTATTATGCATGTTTGGCTAATACTTTCAGTGAACTATTTTTTTTTTTTTTGCAAATTACATCCCCCAACTATTTTCCGTCTGCAAATCCACTAAGGGGTTATTTTTTTTGCAAAAAGTCGAAAGTAACCATGCAAAAGTGTATACATAAGGGTTCAAAATCGCAAACACGTATACATGAGGGTGACAAATTGCAAAACACATATAATGTAGAGGCCAAAACTGTCATTTCTTGTCACGTGACCATGACTAATTTTCATCAAAGACAACGTGCATAGTTCACCTATGGTATTTGCAAAACGCCCATTTCACAGCAAGTATTTACTATTATCCCTATGATAAATGACTACCAAAACACCTCCAAGCTACACACTAATACAATCACTACCACAACCTGTTTGGATGCTAAGAAAATGGAGGACAACAAAGGATAACTAGCAAGCCAATTGAAAGGAAGTACCTACAATTCAGCCACGAACCTAAATGCACAAACTTCAAATTCTTAAAATTTACTACCTTTTTTTCTGGGCAAACAAACGCATAACTTGAAATCACTTTCTAGTCTCAACCCACATACAACTAATACGAATTGAATAGGAAAAAAAAACGAAACCCAAATAGAGAATAGCAAAACCAAACAATGGAAAAAACCCAATACTCACCGGAAGCTGTCTGGGTGGCGGAGCTGTGAATTCTGGTTCTCGTGAGGTTGGAGAGTGGTGGGAGAAAAGAGGAGGATAAGTGGGGAAGTTTAAGGGTTTTTTGGGAGGAGGGTTCTGAGCGAGTGAAGAAGATGGTGCTGGTGTTGTTTTCGGTGAGGAGGGGAGGTTTGGTTATGGAGATTGATAGCTCAAAACCCAAGAGAGCGCTCATTTTATCTCTCTGTTTTGCTCTCTCAGCAGGGACAGAGACGGAGGGAGGAAGAAGAAGAGCTGAGCGAGCCAAATGCTTGTTAGTGGAAAATTATCCAGAAGTATCATTAATTCCACAATACGCTGTCGTTTATGTTATGGAGTACTAAACTTTAGGGGAAGTTACCTCTGTCACCAACTAGTTTTAACAACTGATAGCACACCCCCAAATTGTCGTAGGTCCTCTAACTCAACTATTCTCGGCTGTGTCTTAATGGTTATTTCACAATCGTCGTCTTTTTCACACCACGTTTTGCTACACCGTCTTTCCTGTTAGGTTGTATAACGCACGTCCCCTCCGCCTTGCTTTTCTCGATGTGTCCATCCACGATTTTCTCCAAACCATACCGTCATAGGACAC
>JAYMTN010002738.1:0-10682 GCA_036897425.1 Erodium trifolium | reverse complement strand
CACCTTCATCCTTGTCTTGCTTACTTAGTACTAATTAATCAAGAGTTGATTAATTAGTTCCATGTAGGGCTAGGAAAAATACCCCGTTAACACCGAAACCGGCCGGCACCGGCACCGGAATCACCGAAACCGTGGTGATTTCGACCGAGGACGGTGGGGAAAGTGTATAACCGTGGGGTATCCGGCCGGTCGTCGGTTTTATATGTTGATGACCGCCGGTTAACCGGAGAAACCCGCACAGGGACATAATCTCTTGTTTAAAATGGTGTGTTTTTGTTTTGATTCATTAGGTTTATGCTTGCATTCTCTTGTTTTGATTCTATTTATCAGATCTAAAGTTATGGAAAAAGCATCATTAAACTATGGTAGCTGAATTAAAATAATTTCCAACCTAAAATATATATAAAAAAACTTTGGTTTTGGGCCCAAGTTTCAAGGCCCAACGAAAAAGCCCCTGGGCCCGGTCTCATCGGTTAAAAACCAGAACCGCCGGTTAAAAACTCCGGCCGGCGAATGGTTTTAATTTCGATTTCGGCGCCGACGCCGGTGATGTAAAATGGATCACCGGAAGTCCCGGTTATGGTGGGTAAAAGGGGTGGCGGGGCCGGTTAAATGGCCGTGCCCACCCCTAGTTTAGATATTCTAACTGTTTGTTCCATTGTCTTAATTGCCATGCGAGATCTGAAGTCTAAGGTGCCAATAGAATAAATTTTGCTTTTATATTCTTTATGGATGGACCACTTATTTAGTTGGTCCATTTACTTTGGAAATTCTTCCAACTCTGCATTTTTTACCAATTCGTCATGATAATCATTATCATCAGTATTTTCTTCGAACAAAGACATGCTAAATTTAACAGCAAAAGTGTTGAGGTAGGTAGGTTACCTATTGATATTCATCATAATCCACATGAAAAACCCAGTAAGTCATCTCTGCAAATGACGAATCGTTTAAATATCTACCCGACCGAAGGGATATAAGGGAAAACCCTAAATCAAAGATGCTAAAATTGTCTTAGCCAAACAGTCCTCCAAAATTGTGCAAAACATGCCTGCAATCCTATGGCTAAACAGAGAATACAAGGACGACATCAAGACAATTCTGTTTTCATACAAGGTTTTTCAAGTTAATTTTTTTGCCTAATTAATATACCAAAGTTTTTTACCACCCCCAACAGAAAATTAGCTACTAATAAAGAGATAAAGGGTTACCTCAGGCTCTGATACCACTTTTATAAAGTGTATTTTATAAAGTTACTTGACTTTTTTCTAGTGCCAAGAATGAGGGCTTGTCCTATTCGAAGCAACTTTTCTATATAAGGGAGCTTATTTTCCTTTGTTCAACACGTTTGTAAATTTTTTTTCCAAAACTAAATAAACTTTCACTGTTTATATCTCTTTTCTATATTCATCAGTTCATCTTACCATCTTTCACGACCAAGTTCACGATCAAGATCCAGAATCAAAGTGGTATCAGAGCCTAAACCATCAAACTCAAGGCCCCTAAAGGGGAACCTAACTTTTCCAACTAAGCAGTTTCCACAAGGTTCTGCCAGCCAAACAATCATTAATAATGGTATCCGGATAAGCATCAAGTCCTTTCCATCAGCTACTCAATAATATTGCGAATTAGACAAATATGAGGCCACAATCAGCCAACTAGCCACCACTTTTATAAAGTGCATTTTTTAAAGTTCAGAAGTGGCATCATAGGATCCCCGGTATTGGTGTTTCGTTGCATTGGTTGTTTCATCATTTCGTGTTTTTTTATTTTTCTGGTTTTTGTTGTTAGGTTTTGGGCCAGTTATTGGTTTGAGTTATATGTGTTTTTATTTGTTTGGATTTGTTTAGTTGAAAGTGTGGTACGCACATTTCCTCATTTTGTGTCTATAGCGAAAAATAGACTAGTTCTACGGATCCACGAGAGTTGGGTCACCCACGGGGGACTCGGACAATATTCTGGAACTCAGCGCTTTTGGTCCTATCTTTGTAACCTTTGATTAGCTTTAAAGCATTTCCTAGTGCCGGTTGCAAAAAAAAAAAAACTATCATGAATGGATTAAAAACTGTGCTTCGCAGAAAAGCAAAATGTATATACAACTTGTACTGATCCCATTCACGAGTAGTGAACTGAACTCCATTACAGTAAAATAAAAAACCAGTGACAGTCCAAGCAAGTACAAAAGCACCATCTTTACATAGCTTTTGTTCTATCCCGGTGTTGAAGATCATCTTGATCTCATCTAACTAATTCTACTGAACCAGATCGAGTGAAGCACCATATGAAACAAATCATATTTGATCGGATCTTTATGCCAAAGAAAATGCTTCTGAACCATCTTCACTCTCGAGTGCATTTTACGGTACTTGTCATCTGAAATAGATAGCAATATGTCCCTCAAATTCAACACATCTTTCTCTGAAACAAACACCGAAAAGGCTTCCCAATCAAAAACCTCAAAGAAAGGAGGAACGTAGTTATCTGATATGATCACCGGAACACACTCATTAAAGATAGCCTCAACAATTCTAGGAGTATGAACCTCGTAACCCCTAGCACACACACAATACTTACTACTCTTCATGTACTCTCTGTACTTGTTTTTGCCTTCCACATCACGAGGCATTGAGCCACCAATCATCATGTCAGCTTCCTTGTTCTCCCAGTAGTGTAACAAGATTGGGCGGAGGTAACCGTGCATGCTCCCAGCAAAGAAGGCCAGGATGTGCCTTTCTGAAGGAGATTTTCCTCCAAGATTTATCGTAGTTTCATTCGCACGGCGAATGTATGTAGTCGGTAGTGAAGTGTCCTTACCTATTTTGAAGCCTTTAGCGGCATTGGCATTGCAAAGTGCCCTTATGCAGTTCCCCATGTTGCTTGTGAGTCGCGGAGCCTGAAATTGCAAATGTCATATCAGTTCAGCACTTCAGCTAAATTGCAAGGGCAAATCTCACTCAGTTATTCTTAAGTATGCATCATTCTCAACTGACTACCCTTAAGTTTAATTTATTTAGACAGCCCCCTTAATTTTTTTAATCACGCTTTACTCCGTTTTCGTGAACTTTTGGGTGTGAAATGATGAAAATGGCCTCATAAAAACTTTAAAAAGTAAAAAAGGGATAATCTCACTCAATTACCCCTAAGTATGCAGCATTCTCAACTAACTACACCTTGGTTTATTATTATTTTTTGACAACCTCATTCACTCTCATTTTACCCCAATTCGTCAATGAAATGGTGCAAATACCCTCATGAAAAAAAATGAGAACAGGGTACTTTCGTCATTTTACGCCTAAAAGTTGATGGAGCTGGGATAAATTGATACTAGACAAAACTTAGGAGAGTTGTCAAAACCTTTTTAAACTCGGGTAGTTGATTGAGAAATGTGCATACTTAAAGTTAGTCGAGAGAGATTACCCCTGAAAAAAACTTAAAATAAGGGTATTTTCATCATTTCCCACCCCACAAGTCGACGGAATTGGGGTAATTTGATACTAAAAAACTTAGGGAGTTACAAAAAAAATTAAACTTAGGAGTTGTCTATTGAGAAAGGTGCATACTTAAAGGTAGATGTGTGAGATTATCCCTAATTGTAATGAACTCTGATCTCTTGATGTCTGAATAAGCCATATGTATGAGCAAGGTGGATACAGGACAGGCTTATGATACAACCAAGTCATGTTTAAGATCATATACATATATAAAGACTTCAAAACCATACCAAAAGCCACTATCCCTAATCACTCCTCAAGTTTGAGCAATCATCAAATCTCAAGCTCCAAAATTCAGATAAAAGAACTAATGAATTGAAATTGAATCATGCAATGGAAGCATACCCAGTCATGACAAGCGACAAAAAAATGATCAGCTCCTTCAGTTCTATTCCAGAAACGATATTTATGAGCAATTATCTCCACATAGTTCTTGAGATAGTTTTGTAGATCTTTTAAAACACGGATTTTCTGCCCATCAATAGTGTTCCGCAGTGCCTGTGAGCTGAAGGGTAAGTAAAACAAGTGAGCTTTTCTCGGGTCTCTCACAATGAACTTTTTGTTTGTCTCCATCAACTTCATGAACCAGCCTTCAGAGGCATAAATTCCCCTCATCTTTGGCTGGTGGAAGATGGGTTTTTCTCCTTCCTTGTAGATATAAACTTTGAGGACTCGTTCCATCAGTTCATAGCTTCTGTAAATGGGACATTAACATAAACATGAACTTAAATTCTTGGGATTTTATAATTCTTCATATCAGAGGCTATTTCTATTACCTCTTAAACATAGATACATTTTGGAACACATGATCACTGAGTCCTGGGATATTACTTATGACTGGAGCATTATTGATCTTCAGTTTTGCTGACATGAGTTCACGATCACGTGCTGAAGACCACTTCAGCTTCTAATATCAACAAAGTGAGTAAATGAAAATCGAAAATATGTAGAAATCATAAACAAAGATTAACACTTGTACCTTAGAATGAGAAGAAGCAACACCACGAAGCAATATTGAATTCATCTGGGATATTGATGTAGGCTGCTTATCCCATCTCTTCAGTATCGAAATACTAGTTGTTGTAGAACTATCATATACAGGATCAACAATGGTTTCCAATAAACTTGAACTTGATTCGTTGACCTTATCTTTAGCATGTTTGGATCCCAACGCCTTTCTTTGAGGAGAAACATCACTTTCTGTCAAGTTCTTGTGAAGGGAAACACTCTTCTCAGATTGAAACCTGACTTGTGAACACTTTTCTCTGTTTGCTTGGGAAGAACAATCTGATACCAAATCATATTCATTCTTCAGCTTAGATTCATTTGCATTAACCTCATCATCCATAGCTTCTGTTGATTCTGAAGTGTTCAAAATCTTAGCATACGAGACTATCTCAATTACCAAACCCTGATCTGCAGGTGCTTGAAATAGTTTTCTCCCATAGGGGAGAGCAAAACACTGAAACACAGCTAGGAGGACAATCACTGCCATGCCCATGAACACAACCAATCTCCAAATCTTGACATGATACAACCTCTGGGTTACACTAGCAATATCCATTTCACAGAAAATTCAACATGAACCGATTATTACTCAAAAGATCGCATGTCCATCATCACAAAGACACTCCTGGAATGAGCAGTAACAAGATAAAGTATCAAATCATCAAAATGTTATACATAGAAATGCAAGAGCATATCTTGGTAGGGCCAAAAAAGAGGGCTGATAAGAGAAATTAACGGAGAAAGCAAAATCATCCATTTCTTCACTTTGATTAGTAGACAACAATATGCTGAACCGAACCCATTTTCCTTTCCAGAAATTGTACTTGAAATACGGATTTGAAGTGTTTCAAACTTAACTACGAGCTTAATCATGCTTTTTAACGAAAAATCCAAGCTTTAATCACTAAAAGATGTTTGAAAAACTGATACCCAATTCAAGAAAATGTATGCTCTGCAATCTTTTCACTTTTTTTTTTAATAATGGTAATAAGAAAAATTCACAATCAAAGATGAACAGGAACAAGAAGATTACCTCTGTACGCAGATCTCCATTGACAATCAAGCTTTCATTTGCCTTCTTCGGTTTCTGGGTCTGCACTAGTGTAGTTTGTGCAGCTTGACTTCTACTTTTTTATAGGCTTATTTTGTTTCTCATCCCCAGAAGCCGAAACGACGTGGTTTCATTTCTCAATTCGTTAATACGGCGCCGTCTCATATCCTTCTCCGCGCATCACTTCATTTTCGTACTCATCTCCTTGCTCTGCTCGAGTTCCAGAGTACAGTGCTTCAGCTATAGCTCCAAAACCTCAGTAAATGGCGCTAAAATTGAGCTTTCCGTTTCCGATCTTCGCGCCACTGCATGCTCCGAGCGGCAAGTCGAGCTCGAACGTTACCCACTCCCGTTCGCCGACAGAAATTCGATTTTCCCGCTGGAACAACGCCGACACCGAGAAATTCAACCAGAGCAAGCGCGGTGTGAAGGAAGACGAAGGAGAAACCCGCAGCAGGTGGCGCTCCGACGCCGCGACTACTATCTCCGGTGAAGATGCTGCCTCCTCTAGCGGTGAAACATTCAGGTCCGCCGGGACGCGTTCAGTCCCGGGGAGGAAATCCAACCGCTTCAAAAAACCTAATTTTCAGAAACCCAATTCCATTTCGCACCCAGCATTTCGACGGAAGAGAGCGGCGAAGCGCGACGATGAGCCCGGAGATACGATGGTCAGTAGGACAGCCAGCGTTTCCGTGAGCGAGTCTGGGGTATCCTATGTTGTGGAAGGTGCTCCGTTCGAGTTCAAGTACAGTTACACGGAGACTCCGAAGGTGAAGCCGCTCAAGTTGCGTGAAGCGCAGTTTCCGCCGTTCGGTCCCACCACGATTCCGCGGCCGTGGACTGGGCAGAAGCCGCTGCCGCCGAGCAAGAAGAAGCCGAGGGAGTTTGATTCCTTTAAGCTGCCACCGCCGATGATGAAGGGGGTCAAGCCTGTGCAGGCACCAGGACCCTTCTTGCATGGATCAGGACCCAAGTACACGAGGTCCAGAGAGGAGATTATGGGGGATCCGCTGACAAAGGAGGAGATTAAGCAGCTGGTGAGCAGCTCTGTGAAAAGCAGGAGGCAATTGAATATGGGTTTGTCTTCTTTTTTGGTTTTTGCTTGGAATTGAATATGCAACATGGTTGAAGTTATAAGCTTTTGTGTTTTGGATTTAATTTTCAGTCATATGATGTTTACTACTCTTTAGATAGGCCAGGTTGTGCAAATCTTTATGCAGCCTGAATTATATAAATTTCCAAATTCCGAATTTCCGCTTGAGCATGAGGGATGAGTAGTTTCTTGTTGTTTTCAGGTAGAGATGGTTTGACCCATAACATGTTGGAAAACGTACATGCTCTATGGAAGAGGCGGAGAATATGCAAGATAAAATGCATCGGAGTGTGCACTGTTGACATGGACAATGTGTGCCATCAGCTAGAGGTTAGTCTTTCTCTCTTACTCTTTTGAGCTATTATTCTCGGTTCTGATCCATATGCTTGTGGGTTTCTTCGTTCCTTTTTTGTTTTGCTTATACAATGTGTGGAATAGTAGATCAGCTGGTACATGCTTGTTTTGCTTGTTGAGTGTGGTAAGTTCAGGAGTTGACTCTGTTTCCTTTTGTCTTGTATGTTCCCGCTCTCTTTAATTCGTGGGGAATGTCCCTCGGGTACTTGTTGTTTATGTTTGTGCCAATTTGTTGACATCTTAATATGAACGCTATTACTATTCAAAACAAAGAAAAAGTAGAGATCGAATTGGCTCATGTAATCTTTTGCTTTCATGTTATCATAAAATGGCTTAAGTTGTTCACGAAACTTCTATAGGTTGGTATATTATAGTTGGGGAACAGTTAGGTGAAGACCCGGAGGTTGGAAAGTTAGATATGAAAACTGGAAAGTAATTGTAGCCATTGGATTACAATTCTAACGGTTGAGATTAAGTTTGGAACTTTCTGAAGTTAGAAACTTTTCAACTTGAAACTAAGTTTCCAATCTTGAGTTTGGAAACTTCTGAGCCCTTGAAATATGCAATCCAATGGACACAAATGGTTTTCAATTTTCATATCAGCTGTTGGTTTTCATCTGACTGTTAATCTATTATAGTTGTTCTATGACTAATCCAGTCCTGCAAGTTGAAGGTTGGTTTGATAGTACCCTTTGATATCTTCTTCATGTTCATCATCCATGGATGTTGTAATTTGACAGGAAAAAACTGGGGGTAAAATAATTCACCGAAGTGGAGGAGTACTATACCTTTTCCGTGGCAGAAACTATAACTACAAAACTCGGCCTCGGTATCCTCTCATGCTGTGGAAACCTGCTGCTCCTGTCTATCCTAGGCTACTTAAGCAAGTTCCAGAGGGTCTAACACTGGAAGAAGCTGCTGAAATGAGGAGGAAGGGGCGCAAGCTGATACCCATATGCAAGCTAGGTATGAATATGGTTAAACAGAAAAAAGCGCTTTACTGTGCTGATAATTTTGATATTTATATTTGTTACAGCAAAAAATGGTGCATACTATGACCTAGTAAAGAATGTCAGAGAGGCGTTTGAAGAGTGTGAATTGATCAGAATAAATTGTCAAGGGTTGGAGGCTAGTGATTTTAAGAAAATAGGGGCCAAACTCCAGGTCTGATTTCATTTGTACGAATGTTTCTTATGTTGCAAGCTTATACTTAACCAAAAAGATCCTCTACTTTGTAACTGCAGGATCTTGTCCCATGTGTGCTTATGTCATTTGAAGAACAACATATACTTCTGTGGAGAGGACAAAACTGGAAATCCTCCTTACCAGAACCAGAAGTTAGTCTCAAGGAGGCCAGCACTTCTAGTTTTGATGGTGTGGCTTCTATTTCACCACCATTAGAAGTTGAAGAACTATTTTCATTGCACATTGATGCAAATCTGAAAGGTTCAAATGCAAGTATGTCTGTCATGAACTTGAGAGATGTAGGCATAGAAGAGGTTGAGGATTCAATCTCTACAGAAATTGGTAACACTTTCGAAAGTGAAAACGTTCCAGATGACACATTATGCAATAAAGAACAACCTACGGCTTTGACAAATGGTTGTGTTAATATGGATTCTGGTGGTGGGGATGGAGAGGCTGTTAGCAATACCGTTGTCTCTGGTGATGTTCCTGCAACTGCATTAGCAGATGCTGACACGATATCCAAAAGAGTTGAGAGCAGCAGTTATGTGTTGGAGTCTTCCATAGCAGGTCCTATGATTCATGACAAAGTGCAAGATATTTCAGAAGCCGCACAAGATCTCAATCAATCTGGAAAGTCCAGTGCAGCTTGTACCAATGGAGTTTTAATACTCTGGAGGCAAGCTGTTGATGGTGGGAGTGCGATTGTTTTGGATGATGCCAATCTAAATGCTGACCTTGTATATGAAAAGGCAGTTGCCTTTTCCCAGGTTGCTCCACCCGGGCCTGTTTTTAAACATCTTGGTCTTAAGAAGGTGAAGGTTCAAGAGGGAGAGAAGGAAGAAGCTGGGGATTCAGAGGTGAAACAAGTGAGAGAAGTTTCACCTAAGAGACTACCAGATAAGACTCATAAGAAGAGTTCTAAATTTCAAAGAAAGAGAGATTTTGATGATCAGTTATTAGATGTGGCAACACAGGGAAGTCTGAGAGTCGATGAACTTGCTAAACTATTGGCATAGTACATTGTACTATAATTTCTATTTGTATTTATCACCCTCAGAAGTTTGTCATAATTAAAAAAACATGAAATTTTGTTAATATACTCATCTATTTAATCCCATGATCCTAAAGTCCCAGTGTTATCATTATCTGCATAATATCTTGGCTATTCTTGTTTTTTTCCCCAACTTTTTTCAGCTGTTTTAGAATTTCATATTCTTCCTACTCATCTCTAGTCAAATAGCCATTTGAAACTGTGTGGATTGTGCTGGTTTTCGATGATTGCGATTGAGAAGTTCTTGCCCATCAAGGTCAGTACCAGACTATTTTTTTCTACAACTGATAACCCATGCTGCATTTCTTTGTATCACTACTAGCTTAAGCAGGGAAATATTATTGTTTCTAGTTGATGTACTTGGTAAATTGTAGTTTATTGAAACTTATATGTCCACCTAAATTAGAGGACAGTACATATAGAACAATATCTGGGAACTTCCATTATCAAAAGAAATGCAGCATTTGGGCTTCAATTTTCCAGCTGAATGTTGTTGGCTTATTCTGCCTGATTGTCAGTACAGTGCTGTTGTTCATATGAGTTAAAGAACTCAACAATGCTTGTTCTGTTTCTTTTTATTGCTTGTTGGTTTAGTAATGAAATTGAGGAAGAAGCAACATGGGCTTTGTTCAACTCGTGATCCCAAGTATATTGTGAACAGGTGCGATATTTGTATTATGAGTTCAAGTATATGAACATTTCATTTTGTATAGCTGCTCTAAGTTACGGAATGCTGCATTTCATTAAATTGAAGATAAACATATTGTTATACTCAATCTACTGCTTATTGTGAACATCGAATAAGCAAATGCTAAACTTATATATTCTACCCTTGTTCTGAATCTAAACTTACACTTTTACATTTATTTCATCTTCTTCTACGTATTTCTTCCAGAACCAATGGGTCTTCCACAGAAGATGTATCTCCTCAATGGGGACTTGCTTAGTTTCTGGCAAGAGGAAGAAGATGAAACAACTCATGACAAACACCAGTGCCCCAAACAACAAGAAGATCCCATATCTGAGGTGACAAAGTGACACAAGGAAACACTGTGCTATGAGAGCTGTGAAGAGAAGGTTGACACAAACCACAATACTCTGACCAGCTGATCTTGTCTCCAAAGGGAATAGCTCACTTGGAACCAACCACCCCAGAGGACCCCAAGACCTTCCGTAGGCCAACACAAAGAGGCAAATCACTACAACCAGGAAGATACCAATCCCTTTTGAAAGCACCACTCCTTGCCCAAACTTCAGAGCCAGAGTAATCGCCACAGCCACCTGCACATCAGATATCCAGGTGAGATTTAAGGTTTTACATTTCTGAAATGGTTTAGAATTGGGTTAATTACACCTAGCTACACATTACGATTGTACCCTCGTTATTGTTCCTTATAAAATGTATAGAGATCAAATACTTAAGGGCAAAAAAACGTCATTTTATCA
>JAYMTN010002737.1:0-10685 GCA_036897425.1 Erodium trifolium | reverse complement strand
TATGATTAAAATCACGCTCTGTAAATCAATAGGCTTCAACTGTGGCGAGGCGGTGAACTTTGCAACTGGTGATTGGTTTCCTTTGGGAGCTGTTGCTAGCAGGCGTTATGCACATCTTAACAGGGTGCCTTTGCTTCCTCATGAAGAACTTCTATGTAAAGAAGCCATGCTTCTCTATACAAGTTTAGAACTTGAAGATTCAGATTATTCATCCGCTGACTTGGTCTCTCATCATTGCATTAAGGTTTCATTTGTGAATATGATGCGTTTCCAGCATCGTGCTCGCTGGTCTCTAATGAAGTCAGGGGTGTGCACCGCTGTTTCTCCTAATCATTATGGAACCATTCTGTGCAGTCTATGCAAACGTGATTGCTATGTGGCTTTTCTTAATTGTGACTGTTACTTGCATCCTGTATGCCTTCGACATGGTATGTTTGCTTAGCATTGTGCTTTACATTAAGGGGAATTTAAGTTTTACTGCCCTGTGCTATACCCGATTTGCAGTTACTACCCTGAACTTCTGAGCGTGTCAATATACTACCCTGAACTTTTAAGTGCCAATTTACTACCCTTTACTTTGAACTTGTTATTATGTATGTTAAGTTATATAAAATCCGTTAAATCTAGGATTTTATGCTCTTACATGAGGTTGTTGAGCACGAGAAGACATAATGTGGGGATTTCTTATTCCCGAAACCCTAAATTTAACGTATTTTATACAACTGAACGGATAGTGAAACAAGTTCAAAGTACAGGGTAGTAAACTGGCACTTTTAAAAGTTGAAGGTAGTAAAACACACTTTAAAGTTCAGGGTAGTAAAATGTAATTTTCCTTTTTTGTAAATATACTTCAATTTGATTTATCTGTTTCATATTTGAAAAGTTTCTAACATCCTGATGGAAATTGCCAGGTGTTGAGTCAATTGATTTCTCATGTGGGACCAATCGTACTCTCCTTCTGAGAGAGGATATTACAGAAATGGAAGCTGTAGCCAAGAAATTTGAGCTGGAAGATGGAATGGCAGATGAGATTCAATGGCTTGCTAAAAATGGTGATGACTTGTATTCATACCCGTTATCAAATAAGTTTTGGATCTCTGAAGACAATGGATACTCTCTGTACTGCCGGATAGACTTTGAGCAGAATTCTGAGTTTGCCGGAAATAGTCTCGATCAGTCTCAAACTGAAGTGTCAGAAAATTTCATTTCTTCTGCTGCATCAACTCTTTGTTCTCTTGCGGAGCTAGTTGGAAGTTCATCTACATCTAATAATGTAAGACCAATCTTTCGATTATTACCATAATTTACTCTTAGCAACAATATTGCGAAAGTAAATTAATTTAAGGGATAATTGCAACTGCGGCGATTTTTTTTCTGCAAATGACATCCCCCAACTATTTTTCGTCTGCAAATCTGTTATCTTTAACGGAAATTAGTCACGTGACAATCAGGTGACTTAATATTTTTTATTGAAATGACGGTTTAACCATTTTATATTATACGTGTTTTGCAATTTGTAACCCTTATGTATACACTTTTTCATGGTTACTTTCGACTTTCTGAAAAAGAAAAAAGAACTCCTTTAGTGGATTTGCAGACGGAAAATAGTTGGGGATGTCATTTGCAAAAAACATAGTTCACCGATAGCATTTGCAAAACGCGCATAGTTCACTGCAAGTTTTTGCAATCATCGCTTAATTTAATCTTTTTTTCATACTGTCATATTATGGTTGTAGGTACAGGGGCACACTAATTTTAGTATGGAGAAACTTGATTCTGTAAAGTTTTATGGAGAAGCATCTCAAACAGCATGTGAATCTTCTATGTCCTCCCCGTTTTGTGATGAGAATACAAGTGCTGATCCAGGCAGTCTTCCTGACTTAGAGGTCAGGTCTTCGGTGGATCAGGGCAGTGATGATTCTGACATGGAGATATTCAGGGTCAAGCGTCGTTCTTCTATGAAAGTGAATAGAAGAGTCGTTTATGATGCCAATTCCTCGCAACATCAGGTATGGTTTTGTGAAGTTTGTTTTTCCTTCACTATCTGTATCGTTATTTTATGGAAAATCTCACTCAGCTACCCCCCAAGTATCCATCATTCTCAACCAACTACCCCCAAGTTTAAAAGGCTTTTGACAACCCCCTTGAGTTTTTTAATCTCATTTTACCCAATTCCGTCAAGTTTTGGGTGTGGAATGACGAAAATACGCTCATGGAAAAAATAAATTAAATTAAAAAAAAGGTATTTTTGTCATTTCAAACCCCAAAGTTGTCGACCTTTATTAAGGGAAACATGTTGTGCTCACCTTCTCTTTACAAAAACACACCTACACCTTTCATTTATTATCAATAAACAACAATTTAGGGGTATTTCCCCCTAAAATAAGCTAACCTTTATTTTTAGGGGTATGTTTTTCAAGAAAACTTTGCAAAGGTGACAAAAACTGACGGAAACCGTTAGATTTAATGAAAGTCGTTTATTGATAAAAAAAAGGAAAGGTGTAGGTGTGTTATTGAAGTTGTCAGGGTGCAACATGTTTCCCTTAATAAAAGTCGAAAGGGTATTATTGAAGTTTTCCCAACCTTTTAAACTTAGGGGTACCTGAGTGAAATTATCCCTTGTTTTTATTTGTCAACAGTTTGTTATGTGCCAATTGTCTATAAAAATACTTCGGCTCAGATATATGACATGCACAGGGGCCCGGGCGATTGAAGAAACTCCAACTGGAAGGAAGATCAAGGCACTTGACTCGACCAGAGTACTGCAGAACCGATGACCCAACCATAAAGTCTTCACATAAACAAGATCCGGATAGATCCTCCAATGGCCACTTACCTAGAGGAACCACCAATCCTATCTCTATCAAGTTCAAGAACTTGACCAGTGAAAAAGAGATCAAAAAGTCAACCAGCGTCCGTAGGTCGCCACATGGAACCGGTATTATGAGGACGAGGGAACCTCAGCCCGTGGAGATCGGACCGAAACGCCTCAAACTGAAAGGTCCATCGTTTCTACGCTCCGAGAGAAAGGTTGGTTGAGGTAAACATCGGTTTTTGAAATTACTATAGGTTGCAGAGAACTGACGAGAATTTCGGGTGTAGAGAGTTGTCCCAACAACATTGAAGAAGCATTAACGTAGGATGACAAAAAAAGCATAATTCTTTTTTTTTTTCTGCAAAAAAGGCCTAAAATTAGGGTTGATTTTGCATTGACGTTGATATTCTTGGGGTAGGGTTCTCCTAAAATTAGGGTTTTTTTCCAGTCCTTTGGGAGGACGACGTTGTGAAAGTAGCCGGGTTTGTTAAACCTTGCTTGTCTAAATGGTCGGGGGCTCATCGAATGGATGTACATGAATATTTTTAGTCAAGAGTATCTACTCAATATTCAAGAATGGAAAGTGGGACATTCCTGCTTTTTCCTTTTCATAGAAGGCTTGCCTGCTGCTTCCCTTGAAAATGGTTTAAGCTCTTTATATTCTTTTACTTTTTGTAGCATCCGCATTACATCAATAAAAAGGTCAGGTAGAAATTTGAAAGATTTCGGTTAATATTTGGATTGTTTACTGGTAATGTGGTTGTTTCTGTAAGTTAGAAACGGTTTTGTAACATCTTTTGAGACCCACGTTGTAGGAAGGAGGGGTATTAAAAACATTTGGTAATCTGTTATGTCCACTTATCAGTTTGGTCCCCTTTTCATCTGCATATAAGTGGATCGATGGTGGATTAAATTTTATTGATTCACAACAATATGGATGGATTGTGGCTCAGGAGGGATAGATTTGTGGATGATCAACCCTCCCGCACATAATACTAAGCTCAATTTGATACGGAGTCTAATCAATCATACTACAAAGGTCATCATCAATTAACACGAGTGAAGTCCATATTTTTGTAATAAAATCATGTGTATGGAAAATGCTTGAATCAAAAAATGGTAATAGTTTTTTTCTAAAAACAAATTTCGTCTTCGATTTTGATTATAGATTGTAGGTCAAGCAGATTGTATCCGATCCACACATATATTTTGCATCCGCGCAACAAATGAAAATCCTCTCCCCACAGACGGATATCCGCCCATGAAGCAAGCTATATGGCCTGAAGTAAGCTTCCCGCAATTGATAGCAAAAGTTTATGGAATCTATCATCTCCCTTGGTTACAAAGCTTCAACTGTTGATCACTTTCTCTTCACGTACGTTGCTCCTGGTTCATTTGTCGATGTTCTCATTTATGTGGATGATCTTGTTATTACTGAAACGGGTGCCCCCGTATTCAACAACTTGAGGAGCATTTGGACCAACAATTCAAGATAAAAGATTCGCGAATTTTGAAATAATCTCTCGGGCTCGAGGCGGTATGTTATCCTTTAGGGATTGTCCTTTCTCCAAGGAAATATACCTTCAACATATTGGCAGATAGTTGATTCATTTGTTGTAATCATGCATCCTTCCCACTTGCCCAACAACACCGACTCTCGGCAAATGTTGAACCTCTTTGCCAAGACAGTGGCCAATATCGCCGTCTAGTATCTTACCATTAATCGACCAGACATTATCTATGCGGTGCACATCTTGAGTCAATTTTTACATGCCACTCGCCATCCACATTTAGATGCAGCCTTTCATGCTTTTCGTTACCTCAAGAGCAGCCCGAGACAAGGATTATTTTTCTCAGCAGATAGTACCCTCACTCTTCGAGCATACTGTGATGCTTATTAGGCAAGATTCCCTGACACTCGGAAATCTACAACCGACTACATCATGTTTCATTGATCCTCTTCAATTGTTTGGCGAACTAAGAAGTAGACAATAATATCTTGTTCTTCGGCAGAGGTTGAATACAGAGCTATGGATGCCGCTAACTGAGAAATAATGTGGATGCGGCAACTCCTCACTGATTTATAAATAAACCAAAGCACGACGGTCCCGCTCTTATGTGACAATCGTGCAACTATCCACATTGCCTCCAACCTAGTATTCCATGAACGAACGAAGCACATAGAGATCGATTTCCATTTCGTTCGCCAACAACTCCAAGCTGAAGTGCTCCGACCTCAACCCATCGCCAGTCGCGACCAGCTTGCAAACATTTTCACCAAAGGTTTGAGATATGACCACTTCCTTGAGCTTTTTCGCAAGTTGGACATTCAAACCTCCATGCTCCAACTTAAGGAAAGTATTGACAATCTATCTTTGATTACAATACAAGATTATGTTCAATCACGGATCATAATTGATATATTTCCTTTTCTCGCACATATTATAATTATTAGAATGGAAAATTTCAATACAATGTCCTGCTAAACATTTATTTTCAAAATGACATCCTAATAAAAAAAAATTGCAGTTTAATACTCAAACGAAACATTTACCAACACTTTACTACCTCTCAATTTGATTTTAGTTAACTCTCCATCTAAAATAGATAAAAAGTCTTTTGCTTCCTCAAAATCGGATTATGAAAGATGAAATTCCTTTTTTTCTATCAGAAAACGGAGCTGGGAGTCGGCTGATGCGTGCGGGCTGGAGCGAGGGCCAGAACGGGCTCGAACGGTCCGGAATGGGCCCGGAACGACCCTGAAAACGGGCTGGTTTTGGGCCCGTTCCGGGCACCTGCCCGTATTCAAAGGCAATTCGGACTTCGTATGAGGGAGTTATGCCCATCGCAAGATCAGTGAACTTCCAAAACTTCTTAAACCGATTTTCCTCCATTTTAACCCCATTTTCAATCAAAGCACCTATAAAACACAATGAGAGACAAAATACGAGCAACGAGAGAAAAGTGGACCAAATTTATGCAACTCCAAGACTGAAAATCTCAATAATGTTGGCTAAGAACATCCAAAACCGATGCATTTTATGTCCACATCAGTACCAATCCGCCCGCTAGACCACGACCTAGAGAAAATAGGGCCGAGTCGTGATCAATGTGGATGGAGTAGTGTTCGCCGAGGAACGTCTCTCTGAGTGGGGTCTTATCTACCGTAACCATTTGGGTCAAGTCTTTGTGGGCGCGGAATGAGGTTGTTGGGGCTCTTCGGAAATTGAGGCCCATGCGGTTGTAGCGGCTATATCTTTAGTCCATGATTGGGGATGGTCCGGTGTCATCATTTGCAGTGATGCGTAGGTGGTCCCGCGTCTTATCCAGCAACCTAAGCTGTCCGTGTCCCCGATTGGTAATATCGTACAAGATGCTCATACTCTTATTTTCTTAAAAGACGATCTCAAACTTATGTTTGTTAAGAGGCCCGCGAACAATGTCATCCACTAACTAACACGAAATGCTTATTCTTTACATGTTCTTATGTGATCAGGAGGCATTATACCAGATGCGCTACGATGTATTGTCAGTCATATTTTTCAATAAAACAGACTTACTTTTGCTATAAAAAATCAAACAAAATATGTCACAAATCGAACCGATATTGTTTGTCTGAGGACTCCTCTAACTTGAGGCTTAAATGAGGTCCAAGAGTTAATTGGATAGTGGGTTGAGCTCACTATCAAGAACCTGAATATGAAAATTGAAAAGCTAGTCCATAACTTAAAAATAAATCAATAACTTTAAAATCGTTTGGAAGTAGAGATCCCGTCTTCAGAAACAACCTCGTTATCCATTTTCTCTGTCATCCATAAAATAACCTAACATAATGTTCTTTGCATTTCATTTGAAATATAAACAGAGTCTTATTCAGATATGAAATTAAGTACTATATTTCTGGTGTGTGAGTTATTCGTCTCCAACGAATAACAAATCTCCAGAACGGTCTTGTCTTAGACGAACGATTACCCTAGACTACACCTCCTCCCTAGTAGTGCGTCTCTCCGAGTAGTGTCTTATCTTCCGTAACCAATTGGGTCAAGTCTTGTAGGCGTATAACGGGGTTGTTGGGGCTCTTTGGACTCCGACCATAATCGAGGCTCATGCGATTATAGGGCTATGGCTTTGGCCCATGATAGGGGATGGTCCACGGTCATTATTCGCAATGACGCCTAGGTGGTCCTGCATCTTATCCAAGAACCTACGCTGCCCATGTCCCCGATTGATAAAATCGTACAAAATGCTCATACTCTTATTTTCTTTAACGAGAACCTCCAACTTGTGTTTATAAAGAGACCTGCGAACAAGACCATCCACTAACTAACACGGAATGCTTGTTCTTTACTTGTTCTCATGGGTCCGGAGGCATCATACTCGGTGCAGTACTATGTAGTGTCAATTCAGATTTTCAATAAGACATACTTACTTTTGTCATAAAAAAATCAAATGGAATAGGTAACAAATCGAACCGATATTGTTTGTTGAGGGCTCCCCTAATTTGAGGCTTCAATTGGGTCCAAGAGTTAATTGGATAGTGAGCTTGGGCCTCATTATCAAGAACCTTAATATGCAAATTCAAAAGCCCAATCCATAACTTGAATATCGTTAAGAAGCAGAGCTCTCGTCTTCACAGCCTCTCTATCCATTTTCTCTGTCAGCCATGAAAATGGCTACTGTAACTCTTTGCTCTGCCTCTCAAAACCCCATCAAAACTCTACCTTTTTATTCTCTCTCAAACCCATCTCCTTCATTTTCCAGACCCAATTCAACTTCTCTCCAACACCTCTCTCTCTCAACTTCTCGCGTTTCACTGAACAATCATGTCACTTCCAAGAGATTCAATTCCTTCCCCTGCAAGTGTGTCTCCACAGTCTCCGCAAACACCAGCAATTATGAGGTTTTTTTCCCCTCCGTTTTACTTGTATTGATGTTTAAGATCATAGGTTGGGTTTGGATAAGAAATTTGGATATTCCCTTTCAATCCATTCTCATTGCCGTCCTTTTAAATTGTATGAAATCTAGGCAAAAAATCGAGCAAAATGGATATTGGAGCACAAAGTTAGGATTTTTATTAATCCCCTTTTAAAAGAACTTGAAAATCTTGTTTGAAATTGTACATTGTGATTTTTTTTTGTGTGAACAATGTAGTCCATGATGATGACCCTCTTAAAAAATAACCTAAATTGGAGATTGGAGCACAAGTTATGATATTTTTTTTTTTTAGTTTTTGGAGTGAGAATTCTGTTTGGGTGCATTATATTTATTCAATGGGATATGAAATGGAATGGCAATGAGATCGTCTTACTGTTTGTGCATTCTTGATTCCCATCCCTCAACGGAAAGTCCTTATCGAGACACTACCACAATGTTATAGCATTTTGTTTTGTTTGGCTTCCAAGATTTTTTTTTGTGAAAAACTTGTGTTTAAGCTAGGGATAATTGGAAAAAAAAGTACCTTGATATTTACTTTTTGCAACTTGTAGCCCTATTTGATAATTACAAAAAGGAAAGTTGTATAAATTTGTTTCAAAATGACGATTTTACCCTTAGAATTTTAAATTTAAAAAATATAAATAGAGAACAAAAATCCAAATTTTCATATCCATAATTTCAAACTACCTGCATGCCTAAAGAGGAAGAAAATTAAGGGATATGAAAATTTTGATTTTTTTTTCATTCTTTACTTAGCTTTTTTTAAATCTAAATTGTAACGGTAAAATCTGTCATCATGAAACAAATTGCAACAAAAAGACAAGTTCAAGGTATTTTTTCTTGTAATTATCAAAGAAGAGGGTCACAAGTTGCAAAAACTGAAAACATCAAGGTACTTTTTTGCAATTATTCCTTTAAGCTAATTTGATTGATTTGACACTTAGCTAGAATTGGAACTTGGTCAGAACATTTGACTTGCATATGTATTTTTTAATGTGGTTTATGATGAACGATGTGAAACCTAATGCAGTTTCAAGATGGTTCTTCGGAGGTGGAACTTAGATTGCATCTAGGGGATGGGGATTTACCGAGCACCCAAGATGTTTTTGTGGATGCAAATGATAAATCTTTGTTGATAAGAGTTAAGCAGTCGGGGTCTCTCAATACACTCATGGAAACTAATCAAATGTTCGACAGGATAAAGTCCGGTGAAACGATATGGTTAGTGCCAATTTCTGCACCATAATAGGCCTTTAATTAGGAGAGCATTTTTTGTCCAGTTGACTAGACTGTTCATCAAAACTGGCCCAACCGGGGACCATGGGCCTTGGTCTGTGGACTATGGATTTAAAAATCTTGATCCGGTATATTTGTGCCGGACAGTGGATCACACCATGAAACTTGTTTAGAACCGGCTCACCCGGTGCCGGTTGATCAAAGTGACGGATATGGAACCGGCCTGTTAACTTTCGGATCAAAATACGGATCGGTCCTGGTCCTTACAATTAGGAACCAATAAAAGATGGATTGGTCCTAAAATTTGGATAGGAACTAGCCCACCCGGCCCATGCACATCCCTACCTTTAAGTGTTTTGAATTCTTATGGATGTGTATTGTTTTGCACAGGTATTTGGATGAGGATCAACTGGTCATCAGCATGAAGAAGCAGGATCCGGAATTGAAATGGCCTGATATTATGGAGTCTTGGGAGTCCCTGACTGCAGGATCTATGCAGCTTCTTAAAGGAACATCGATATACATTGTTGGTGATTCGACCGAAATTAACCAGAAGGTGGCTGAAGAGCTAGCAGTTGGTCTTGGGTATTCAACTCTCTACCCTTGGGTTCTAAAGAAAAAGATAATTGTCATCACTGTAGTAATTTGGAAAAAAGTACACTGAGATATTCACTTTTTGCAACTTATAGTCCTTTTCTTTGATAATTACAAAAAAAATACCCTGAGTTGTATTTTTGTTGCACTTTGTATGAATTCGTTTTAAAATGATGATTTTTACCCTTTAAAGCTTAATCTTTCGAAATAATAGTTTAAGAACAAAAAAATTCCTTAAATCTTTTACTCTTGGTACGGTACAAAGAGGAAAAAAAATTAAGGCAATATGAACATTTGGATTTTTTTGTTTTTACTTATTATTTTTTAAATATAAATTGTAAAGGTAAAGTAGCCCTTTTTTTATACAAATTGCAACAAAAACAAGTTCAGGGTACTTTTTTGCAATCATCAAAGAAGAGGGCTACAAGTTGCAAAAATGAATACCACAGGGTACTTTTTTGCAATGATCCAAAAAAAAAACTTAAAAATGAGCTTATTGTTGCAATCAATCATGGCGTCATAGAGGAGTCACATAACACTGACGGTTATCGGTTATCTCTCCCCTTCAGGGTACAAGTTATATTTCTTCGATATGCTTTCAGGTATACACCACTTAATACAAAGGAGTTGCTGGAATCAATTGCCAAGACAACCATTGATTCATGTAAGTGTAATTTTGGGAAAACCCCAATAACGCACCCCCTTTCGATCTTTATTAAGACAAACTAATCGTGAAGTCATTTGTTTGCCAAAACATACAGTCACCTTTCATTTATTCTCACAAAACAACGGTTTCCGCTAAATAGTACTGACACTGTCAGTTTTTTGAAAAAACACAAAGTAACCTGATGGCGTCAGTACGACTGAATGGAAACCATTGTTTTGTGTGAATAAGTGAAAGGTGATTGTATGTTTTTGCAAACGAATGACCTTTACGGTTAGTTTGTCTTAATAAAGGTCGAAAGGGGGTGCGTTCTTAGGGTTTCCCCTATAAGTTTATATGGTTGAGTTATTAGATTGAAATGATGTGAATTTAGTCTTCTTGTCATGAACTTTGCTTGATTTTTCTTGTCCATATTTGGGATAATTGCAAAAAAGTACCATG
>JAYMTN010002736.1:0-10685 GCA_036897425.1 Erodium trifolium | reverse complement strand
AATTACGGGGTTTTAGTCCGAAAAGATTTGTAAAGATGCTCGCGCATCACACCTTGTCACGTACCCCCGGCAATCGGAAGAAAAACCCTACCATGATATCCACGAGAGGTTCCAAATAGATTGGCTCCGACGAGAGAACCTTAGCCGCCACCGCGTTGGCAAAGGTCACCCGCGGCCCCCGATCTCTATCGCCAAAATCACGACCTCCTTAATGGAGAGGTCGCCCATGCGAGAATCCAGATCGTCGATTTGCCCTGCCTGTGGTTCGGTCCGCGATTGGCGGTCCGACTAGATCAGACACTCTCCTCTCCAACTCGTGTGCCTGAAAGGCAGGAGGCAGAGAAGCCGACTCCTCTGCCGGAGGTATCAATCTTATCACATGCATGCATGTAGAGGAGGTCCCCGAAGAAGCCATTGTGCCTACTTTCTAGCGCGAGGGAGCTCTAGACACTGATGAGACATTCGTGAAGGGAGTCCCTGCAAGCTGCCCACGAGGCATGAGTAGTCGTCTTACGTTTCCTCGTACCCTGTCATAAGTCATATATTGACATCGTCGCCTACCGTAGCCCAAGGTCTGGTCTCCGTCATCGCTTCCACGCAAAAAACCTTGGTCGCCAAGTTTAGATGTGAGAAAAATGAGAGAGGAGCTCGAACGAGGTCTGAGCAAGTAACTCATTACTTTGTTGGAACTTCTTGACAATTGCCCACCGGATTATAGCCTACAAACTCACCGTTAAATGAAAAGTTATAAATGAATACAACACAAGTAAATTAAGCATTTTCTTTTTATTTGAGTAAATTAATTACAAATTTACAATACTCCAACACACACGCACACAAAAAAAAAGAAAAAAAAAAAGGAAAGAAGTAGGGGACCAGAATGTAATTTAGGTTACTTAGAGGGCAAGAAGTTAATAACAAAAAAATATAGAGAAAAACACACAGCAAATCGTGCTTACCAGTTCCCAGTACATCGCAGCGGAACAAAACGACGGCGTCAGATTTTCCGTCGTCGACATCGTACTCAGCAGATACATATAAACACAGATATCAAATTCAGAACCAAACCAGCAACTGCCCAGTTTGCTACTCCTCGTGCTCTTTCCTGTTTCTCTCTCCGCCGCTCCCGCGCTGCAGAGACCCAATTTGCGAATCGCGGAGCTAGGGTTTTGTGCTTCTTCTTCTGAGTTCCAGCCCATCGCAATCGACAATGGCGAGCGTGTACATACCGGTGCAGAATTCGGAGGAGGAAGTCAGGGTTGCTCTCGACCAGCTGCCCAGGGACGCTTCTGATATTCTCGATATCCTCAAAGCCGAGCAAGCTCCTCTCGACCTCTGGCTCATCATTGCGGTTCGTTTTCTTTTGCCCTTTTTCGTCTTCACAGTTCTTCTAGGAATTTTGCTTGTACTGGTAATTAGAATTCTGGGTATGCATTCGAATTGGGTCTGGTAGGGGATTGTTTTCTGGATCACTAAACTATTATTTTCTTTTGGGGATTTATTTTGCTTAATCCCCTGGATGCTCTGCACTGTACCAGCACTTCACTTGATCTTGTTTTAGCTGTGTACATGTACACATTCATCTGTTCTTCTCCCCCTTCACTGCAAACATTAGTGTTGCAGAATATGGTTTTCAATTTATTGCTTTTGATGCAGAGGGAGTACTTCAAACAAGGGAAAATTGAACAATTCAAACAAATATTGGAGGAAGGGTCGAGTCCTGGTATTCCATCATCTCCAAACTTGACCTTTTCTTCTCTTGTGTGAAAAGTTGAGGCATTATGTGTCTGATTTGGTTCTGGTTTGTTTTTGTGTGTTTACAGAGATTGATGAGTACTATGCGGATGTGAGATACGAGAGGATTGCCATTTTAAATGCTCTAGGGGCCTATTATAGCTACCTTGGGAAAATTGAAACTAAACACAGAGAAAAGGAGGAACATTTCGTCCAAGCCACAAGGTACTACAACAAAGCATCAAGAATTGACATGCACGAGCCTTCTACTTGGGTTGGAAAAGGTACAATGTTATTGGATTTTTTATGTAGTTAGATGGCTTCCTTCGTAATGCTTCAAAATTTCCCTCGTGAGTTGAGTCTGGACAGCAGTGTAGATTTATTTCTTATGACTTACCTTAATAGCTGCTTTGGTAGTTTCCTTTTGCTGTATGACCTGGAAACACATCCCATGCTTTGTTTTTTGGATTTGATGGTATTGGTCTAGACATCTGTGAGCTGCAGATTGGATAGAATCCCCTGCAGTGGGTAAATACGCCAATTTGTTTTGATCTTCGGAAAATTTCATTCTTATAATTTTTTTTAAAAAAACACTGAACAAGTCCTCCCTGATTTCCTGTGAATAAATACACCAAAATTGCTCAATCTCTCTTCCGAAGTGGCAAGTTATTTCTCTTTTAGACGGTGAATCATGCCTTTATGGAAATAATACTGAAAACTTCAGTGACTGTCTATATCTAACAGGCCAGCTTTTATTGGCCAAGGGGGAAGTAGATCAAGCGTTCGCTGCATTTAAGATTGTACTAGATGGGGATCGCTGTAATGTTCCTGCTCTTCTGGGTCAGGTAATTCCTGTAATTACAGGAGTATATATGCTAGTCACGTGGCTGAGTCTTTCTTTTCCTTGCTTAGTAAGTTCATACTTATGTTGCTGATAAAAAATTCTAAACTTATTTTAACACTTGTTCAATTTTCTAGCTTGATATTTTTGTATAATTTACCTGATAGTCTCAGAAGGTTTTTACCCTGCTTGGCAGTGTAATTTTTGCTGTACCTTGATCTTTATCGTCTATCAAATTACCTTATCAATTTTTATTGCCATGTGCCGATAAAAAAAACTTTTACTGCCATGTAGTGTGAAATTTTGGCATTGGACCTAAGGATAAGTTGCTGAAAAATTTAGTAAAGAGATATCTCTGGATACCCATGGAGGAAAAGATGCAAAGTTGTAAGCTGGTTGCACAGATGTACTGCATTTTAGTTGACTTGCACACTTGATATCTGCAGGCAGGTGTTGAGTTCAACCGTGGACGCTATTCTGATTCTTTGGAGCTGTATAAGGTTTGTCACTTTATATGTTTGTAACCATCAAAACATAGCATAAAAATTCATAGGATAATAGAAACTGTAATTGGCAAAGGGGATGCTGCTTTTTCCTATATATGATACATTGTTAATAATGAAAATTTGCTGATAACTTTGATCTTCAATTATATATGAACAATCGGAAGAGGGCCTTGCACGTGTATCCTGATTGTCCTGGAGCCGTAAGACTTGGCATTGGTCTCTGTCGCTATAAATTGGGTCATTTTGAAAAGGCTCGAATGGCGTTTCAGCGGGTTTTGCAGGCATGTAATTCCAATTATTTTTTGCAATGGATATATAGTCACATGCTGCAAAACTTTTGCAATATCTTTCATCTATAAGCATTTCATGCTTCCAAATTTGCAGTTAGACCCTGAAAATGTTGAGGCTCTTGTTGCACTTGCAACGATGGATATGCGTGCAAATGAAGGTGGGCTATCTTTCATATATGTTTTATATAAATCAATGACTGGTGGCTTTGTTTTGTATATTACGTATTTGTTGTATTTACTATTCAGTAGACTAAATTCTGCATTTGTAATCTTTTATTGTCTCTGCACAGCTTCTGGAATCAGGAAAGGAATGGAAAAGATGCAAAGAGCATTCGAGATATATCCATACTGTGCAATGGCTCTGAACTATTTAGCAAATCACTTTTTCTTCACTGGTCAGCATTTTCTAGTAGAGCAACTGACTGAGACTTCACTTGCTGTGGCCAATCAGAAGCCTACGAAGTCACAAGCTTATTATAATTTAGCACGATCTTACCATAGCAAGGTCTGGAACACCATGCTTTTTGTCCTATTTTCTCATTCAGTGCATTAAATATTAGAAACCTTTAGGTTCTGTTTGCCCAAAATATCATCAAATAAGCCTCTACAAGTGATCATGATGTTTGGAACTAAGATTTGGTTGAACTGTCATTGCTGCTCCTGTTGATCATTTTGTTTGTTTCAGTTAATTGTTCAATGTTCAGGAAATTACCTTTATGAAAAGCTGTTGATTAATTTCCTATATATCCTGATAAAAGAACTTCCAGTGTTTCCTTTTGCAAGGCATCACATTGACTTTTCATAGGAATTTGGTTTAATTTTGTATATATATAAGCTATTGAATCTCTTGTTTTGACTGCTGGTTTTACTTACCACGATGTTTTTTGACTGTAGGGGGACTATGAAAAAGCTGGGATGTACTACCTAGCATCTGTCAAGGAAATAAATAAGCCCCATGAATTTGTATTCCCTTATTATGGTCAGTAAATAGTAACTATGTGTGACTGGCATTCATTTTATGCTCTTCTTTTTGTTTGCATTTTAGTGCTTTGAAGAGGTATATACCAATTTATGACATTCTGGTGTTGAAACTTGGATTGCTCAGTATCCCATTTCATTTGGGTTTTGGTCACCACATCAATGTTGTTTAGTGTCTGTATAATGTATTGCATTGCATCTTTGGATGAGGTCCTTTTCCTTTATAGATATGTTTTCTCATTTACTTGGTTCTGTGTATACTTCTATTATTGTTCTTATTCCGGTCATAGGTTTGGGACAAGTACAACTGAAGTTGGGAGATTTTAGGAGTGCATTATCAAGTTTTGAAAAGGTGTTGGAGGTTTATCCTGATAATTGCGAGACTTTAAAGGTGAATCAAGTGATCAAATCTTCCTGCTGACGCTTTACTTAGGCATTGTAATTGGTTTAAAATTTCATGCTTATTTGTTTGATGTAGGCTCTTGCACACATATATGTTCAGCTCGGGCAGACTGAGAAGGCTCAGGAGCTTATGAGGAAAGCTTCAAAAATTGATCCACGAGATGCCCAGGTCATCCACTCTCTTATATCTGAGTGTGTGGTTGTAGTTTCTAGGTATCATCACTTTGATATTATATCCATTATTTTGCACTGAAAAGTGAAAAGCGATATCGCCAGAGCTGTATTGCCTAGAAAAGCGATGGTCCAGATTTCTCAGATGAAGGAGAAATCCATGCGTATCTGTCATTTGTCAATGTGGTTTATTATGACTGCCTTAAAGATGGCACGAAATGAAACTGATTTTATGGAGCCTATGTTTGAAAGATGTGCCAGAGCTGTATTGCCTTATGAAATATTTCAATCTGATTTTACTAGGACTGGTTAACAAGCCACTTTCTCACCTTTCTCCCTTTTGATTTTACCATCAAACAGGTGTTTATTGATCTGGGGGAATTGTTGATTTCAACTGATACTGGAGCAGCCCTAGATGTTTTTAAAACCGTAAGTGCTCAATGTTTATCACTCTTGTGTGAATGTCAATGTGGAAGTCTACAGGTCATTGGCGAATATCATCCACGTGCTCACAGCTTGCCTTATACCAACCTAGACTGTAGAATCCTTATCTAGCTAACATCAAAATAATATTATGCAGAATTGCTAACTTTTCTATGATATATTTTCGAAGTTTTAAAAGTTTATCCCAGAATCCAAGATTTGGTACCCTTTTAATGCAGGCACGCAGTCTTTTGAAAAAGGGAGGCCAAGAAGTGCCCGTAGAAGTACTAAACAATATTGGAGTTATTCATTTCGAAAGGGGAGAGTTTGAGGTGTGAGCACTTATTGGATTGTTTCTATTCTATTTTAATGTCAGACTTTATAATCCTCTTTCCCTCTCTCGGTGACTGAGCAAAGTTCTTACAACTACCAACATTTGTTATGTCTCTCAATTTTTCAGCTTGCTGAACAAACTTTCAAGGAGGCTCTAGGTGATGGCATATGGCTTCGTTTCATCAATGGCGAAGTTAGCTGTTACCCAAGTGATTGTAGTGTGGTTGTTGTCCAGTTCAAGGACATGCGATTATTTCAACGACTTGAAGATGATGGCTACCTTGTTGAGGTACCCTGGAATAAAGTCACAGCAATATTTAACTTGGCCAGATTATTCGAGGAGTTACACAATGTTGAAACTGCAAGCATATTGTACCGTTTGATCTTATTTAAGGTATGTGTGAATCTCTGGTGTGTATTTTACTGTTGCATTGTGTACAGATAACAGCATTAATGGAAAGGATTTAAACCACTTTGGGTGTGGAGTTCAATCTGAATCAGATTCTGTCAGCTGACCTATAGGTTTTGGCTTTTTAATGGTTTGAGAATGACCCTCTTATGGTATAATCAGAGAAAACCCTGGTTATTGTAATATTGTTGGGAAATCTTGTTATTCGTGAGTAACTACTGTTTACAAAGGATCTTTGCTCTTGAAAAAAAGTATTCACCTCTTGTCCTATGTTAAGCATCCTGTAATAAGTATTATGATATCAAAAAATCATGGGGGTAGATTTTCCAAGTTAGATTGGGAGAGGAGCTGGTTTTCTATTCCTTTTCCTAGTTGATGTTTCTAAAATGGCTTATCTCTGCTGTATACATCTAATTATTCTTCTATGGTGATGTATCTATTTACTGTGTGTTATGATTTTCAAGTTACGAAGGCATTGGTTACATAATTCAATGTCCTTATCTGAATTTTATCCATGTGCTCTGGGCGTGCTTGCTTGTGCTTGTCTTTCTCTTTGTTTCATTATAGGTGATAGGTATGTTATGGAACCACTGCATATCTATACTTAATATTTCTTGTATTTATTTAATTTGGACAAAATATTGAGTTGATGGATGGTTTGGTTTTGTCTTCTCTAACAATTGTTTATTCTTTATGATTGTTCTGATTGGATCGTTCCATTCTAGTTCGTACTATTTAATGCTTCCTGACATTGTTTTATATGTTATTCTAGGTTCTTTTGCTAACTTCATTTTGTTTTCTCACAGTACCCAGATTACATTGATGCTTACCTGAGGTTGGCTGCCATCGCAAAGGCTCGAAACAATGTTCAACTAAGCATCGAACTGGTTCGTATTATCCTCACTTCCTCATTAAATACCGCTTCTATTTTTCATTTTGTCCTTTCTTCTGTGGCTTTACAGCTGATATTTGCATTGCCAGGTTAATGATGCTCTGAAGGTGAATGACAAGTGCCCAGAAGCATTATCTATGCTTGGTGATTTGGAGCTTAAAAATGATGATTGGGTTAAGGCAAAAGAGACCTTCCGGGCTGCTAGCGAAGCAACTGATGGGAAGGATTCTTATGCTAGTCTCTTATTGGTGTGTATATTGACAATCTGCTTGCTTTATTAAGGATTCATGATGCCCTTCACAACCCCTGACTTCTTGTCTTGATACATACTGATATGCTTGTTTACTTATTAAGGGGAACTGGAATTACTTTGCTGCAATGCGCAATGAGAAAAGAAATCCTAAGTTGGAGGCCACCCATTTAGAGAAAGCCAAGGAACTATACACAAGAGTATGATTCTCTTTCTTATCTTATATCAAAGTCCCATTGTCTGCAAGGTCTTTTATTAAGAATGTTGTGCTTATGCTTCTATAGATTAAATGTGGGTTCATAAGCATTAAGTAAAGCCGCTGCTTTATATTTCATCTGTTTTATGCTTTAAACTGGATAATAGTACCGGAGTAGAGTTAAGGGTGCTTTTTTTTTTTTGCCTGGCAGGACTAGGGGAGAGTTAAGATTACTTAATTATATAATACTAGTTAGAGGAAAATCAGAGAAATCTGGTTCTCATGTGCATGTAGCTTTGGTTTTAACTTTTTTAAGAATCTAATCTTTTGAAATATGATACATCTAAGTTCAAATTAAGGTTTGATATTTCAATCTTAAGGTCATTCTACATCTCTGTGCACTTACTTGGTTACTTAAACTTTTCTTTTAGTTATGCTTTATGGATTTTGTCAATGCAATAGTGTGGGTAATGAAATTGGATATTTGACAATATGTTCCTGATATATGTTTATAGGTTCTGATTCAGCACAATGCTAATTTATATGCTGCCAATGGGGCTGGTGTGGTCTTGGCAGAAAAAGGCAATTTTGATGTTTCAAAAGATCTTTTTACACAGGTAAACTCATAAATGCCTCAAATTTGACGCATGCATGGTACTAAAAAAATTGATACGATCATGTTCATCTGTTCTTTATTCCAGGTCCAAGAGGCTGCAAGTGGAAGCATTTTTGTGAAGATGCCAGATGTGTGGATAAATTTGGCACATATTTATTTTGCTCAAGGAAATTTTGCATTGGCTGTGAAAATGGTAGTTCATATGGTTTTTCCTTAATTTATTTCGTGTATCATTCTTTTCAATCTACTTCTCCGTCCTTACTCTTAGCTACATTTTGTTATGCAGTATCAAAATTGTTTGAGGAAGTTTTATAATAACACAGATTCTCAGATTTATCTCTATTTGGCTCGAACACAATATGAAGCCGAACAGTGGCAAGACTGCAAGAAAACCTTACTAAGAGCCATTCATTTAGCACCATCAAATTACACATTGAGGTTTGATGCAGGTGTTGCAATGCAAAAGTTCTCAGCATCAACACTCCAAAAGACAAAGAGGACAGCAGATGAGGTTGCTCAGTAGACCCCTTTTCATATTAACTTGTCTTGCCTTGCGATGAACCAACTTTTTGAAAGCATACTTTTGTTGCATCATGAATCACCCAATCATTCGAGTTTAAAGAAAATGTTTGAACCCTAAGTGGATAAACACTCTTTTAAATACATCCCGAGTTCCATATATGTTTGAAGGTGACTACTAATGTGAAAACGTGTACAAGTGCTGCACTATAGTCGTGCTGTAAGGTAGTTAAGTATCATAAGTTTGACACTCTAGTGGGACTTTTGCTTCTATAGGTGCGTGCTACAGTTGCTGAGCTGAAGAATGCTGTTCGAATATTCAGTCAGCTGTCAGCTGCCTCTAATCTTCACTTTCATGGGTTCGATGAGAAGAAAATTGACACTCATGTTGGTTACTGCAAGCACTTACTGGATGCTGCCAAGGTTCACTGTGAAGCAGCTGAGCAAGAAGAACAACAGACTCGGCAAAGGCAAGAACTTGCCCGTCAGGTGGCCTTGGCTGAGGAAGCCCGTCGTAAGGCTGAAGAACAAAAGAAGTTTCAGGTCTGCTATTGTACAAGTACTTAAAATGTTAGACATGATGTCTGCCAGATCATTTTCAGTATAATATTGCATCTTTATGTACACTTTGCAGTTGGAGAAGAGGAAACAGGAGGATGAACTGAAAAGAGTGAGACAACAGGAGGAACACTTTGCCCGGGTTAAGGTAAGATTGCTGATTAATGAAGGAATTATTTAATAAATCTTTCAGAATTATTGGCTTGCCACCTGTCTT
Organism: Erodium trifolium; assembly: GCA_036897425.1. Lineage (NCBI taxonomy): Eukaryota > Viridiplantae > Streptophyta > Magnoliopsida > Geraniales > Geraniaceae > Erodium > Erodium trifolium. The sequence continues at coordinate 1,350 of JAYMTN010002736.1, read as the reverse complement.
TCCTTTTCTTGTTTTTATGTTTTGTACCTGTGATCGATCTCCAGGAGCAATGGAAAAGTCACACACCAGCCTCTAAGAGGAAAGACAGGAATGACATTATTGATGATGAGGAAGGTGGACATAGTGAAAGGAGGAGGAGAAAAGGAGGAAAAAGAAGAAAGAAAGACAGGAGCTCCAGGTCACAGTACGAGGCAGAGGAACCAGAAGCTGACATGATGGATGATCATGAAGAGCCGGAAGATGAAGATGGCAACATGGGTAATAGGCAGCAAACAACTAGAATGAAGGATTTGGATGATGTAGAAGAAAATGCTCAGGATCTTCTTGCAGCTGCTGGTCTTGAAGATTCTGATGCTGAGGATGAGGTTTTACATTCATCTTATCTAGTTTTCGTGCACTCTTATACCATGCATGGTTTCTAAGCTCTGTTATCTTTAGCTTTCATGTAGTCATCAGTTTATTTATGTTAATCTTATTTCTCAAGTTAACTAGATGTGTCATATTACTTGGTGAAGGTTGCACCTTCAACAGCGGGGCGAAGAAAGCAGGCATGGTCAGAATCTGATGAGGATGAACAAGTAGAGAGGCAGCCAGAGTCTAGTCCTGTCAAAGACGGTTCTGCTGAGCTGCAGGACAGTGATGGAGAAGTTAGGGGTAAGCCAAATGAAGATGCGGCGCTTGACGATGAGGATTAAGATGAAGCATAAGGAAACACACTCAAAGCTCTGCCTAGGTGATGAACCAACAAACTGTCTGCTGAGCCCCCATTTACCCCTTGCCTAGATTTGATTTAACCAAAACCTTGAGGCTTTTTTGTTTCTGGCCGGTGCACTTGCAAGGCTGAAAATGTTGTACTGGAAAATTATTACACCTGTATATGAATGCTGTTTTACCTGATTTTCAATCATATTAGGATGTAAATTTGACATCACGTTGTGTCCCGATTTCTGCTATTGAAATTTTCCAAGTGTTCAAACTTATAAATATTTGTTCTTCGAGTATCCACGCTTTTTAAAGAAAGAAACTACCCTAAATTACTATATACAACATTGATCTTCGAATGTTTTGAAGGAGCAAAACCATAATTGCAGTGAACAACTCTTGATCTTGATTCAAAGATACACAAAATTTGAGAAAGAACCTCAGTATTTGAATAATTATTGATGATGTCATTTAGACTCTAAAGCTTTGTTTTTGGGATAAATGATGATAATAGGTGTAGGAAATATTGCGTTAGTATATTGACGAATAAACAATTCAAATAAATAATAGAAAATTACAAAACGAAATAATAAACAATAACCTTTACCGAATCAGCTAGCTTACTGATTACGGATTAGGAAATTGAGG
>JAYMTN010002735.1:0-10686 GCA_036897425.1 Erodium trifolium | reverse complement strand
CGTCACTGGCTCCAAAGGAGGCCAGATCGAACGACGACAGTGAGCACGAGCTCGGGCTAGAGTTGAGAAAGTAGAGAGAGGTGGGAGCGAAATTTAGAGAGAAGTACGTGTTCATCTTTTCTCTACTTTCCAACTCAACACATGCTGATAAAAAAAAAAACTCAACACATTTACACAAATTCAAAACCTTTCTGTATGTTTTCGGGGTTTCCTGCGAGTTCTCACATAGCAGCGGCTGTGGCGACAAACTCTTTCACGTACGATTATATGACGGCGAGAGGTGGGTCAGACACAAGGACGGTGGGGGATTCCTTTCTGACGCCTCAGTTCTCGTCCCCACGTGCAGCGATCTCCTCCCTCGACCATTGTCTCTGATCCCGATGAGGTCGCAGCGACGGAGGGACAGGATCATGTGTTCTCCGCCACGACTGCGGTGGAATGTAGAGCCTCCATGAATCCTCGGGTGAGAGGAGGTCGACGACTTCAAGGTAAAATGTTGGAGAAGTTGAGAGGAATAGTGCGATGAACACCAGCGGTCAGCCTCGATCAATCCTAACTACGATCCCAGTTCAGACTCGGGCTCATTTATCACATTCGTTGGATCGCCTCATCCGGACATGGGTACTAGGGGAGATCGAAAGCTTCAATCGGGGTTGGGCATCATCGGAGGAGGGTGATACTGATATCATGGTGGCCGAAGAGGGTAGCTTACCATAATCCTGCCCGGATAAGATGCACGGGGACGAACACCACAGGGAGGCGAGTTTTCGTCTTATGGAAGAGGAGTTAGAGAAGTCCGGGGAATCTCCTCCGGTACCGATGTCCCTGCCGAAATGGAGGCGGCACGATAAGGGAAGACTGGGTAGGGTTCCTGACCCGGATAGGAGACCCATGAAGCCTAATGGGCCGACCCGACCAGGGATGGCTTATGGAGGCCAAGGTGATGGATTGGGGAAGATGGGACTATTGGACCGAGGTGGGGTTCGTCCTCAAGAAGGCATGTTTAGGGGAGAGACTCGATAACGGGCTCGGCCTATCGTGGTTCTGTGTAACCTATCGGGTCATTTTACCCAGGGACAGATGCCAGAAACTACCAGTCATCCTGATATGGGGGATTTGGGATCGCGTATGGGGGGAATTCCTATCAAAGAAATGGTGGTACCCCTCTTAGAGGCCAGTGAACGAGGGCCAAACTTCGCCTACGCCCTTGCAGCCTAGGTATTGTATACAAAGACCTTCTTCTGGAAGACACTCGTGGACTGCCTGAGTGATCTTTGGCACCTCCCCAATGTGGAAGCTAGACCGCTGGAGGATGGAAAGGTCAGGTTCCTTTTCAAGACGACAAAATAGAGAGAAAAGGTCTTGGGTAAGGAGCCTTGGGCGTTTAGGAATTCGCTTGCACTGTTCGCAGATATTAGGCCACTAATGAGACCGAGAGATATGTTGTTTACTCATTTCTCGGTCTGGGCTCGGGTATCCAACTTACAGGCGGAGGTTCGGAACAAAGGCATTGGATTCCGTCTAGGTGGAGCGTTTTGTGTCGGCTTAGTAGTGGATGATGATGCGGATGAAATGTGCTGCGACGATTTCATGAGAATCTGAGTCGGAGTGGACATCCGACTACCTCTACAGAGTCAATTATTGTTCAGACTCAACAAATCGCAGGTGCGAACACTTCTGCATATATCTTATGAGAGATTACCAGACTACTGTTTTGGATGCAGCTTCGCTGGTCACTTAGTGACGGCATGACCTTGAGAGGGGGAGCCCTAAGGGACCGTCTTTGCGATCTCCGGTTGACCCAGAGTCATAAATCTCTCGATCTCATCATGGGAGATGAGTACCAGGGACGAATTGGGCATACCTAGGGGATCTTCGGGCCAACCGACCCTTAATTTTACCCCGGTGGACCCAAGGGCGGGTGGTACGAAAGGTAAAGGGAAGACCGAGGCTCAAAGATCTTTCCCTGAGGAACAAACCCATTTGTCTCATGTCAGGCACAACCAATAACCAATAGGAATATCACTCGGGGCCATGAGGTCGCCTTTCCTTACCATGAGAACCTAGAATAAGACGCAAGGGGAATCCTAAACACGAGGAAGGAACCCCAGACATCAAGAGGAGCATCCGGAGACCATTGGGAATGTAGTCACATCCCTGTCAGCGGGAAGGAAGAGAACAGTACGAGAAGTGAGAGATCCGAAGTCAGAGAGGTTCCACGCGTTCCGAGGGGCATATCATGCAGCGGCGGGGGCCTATAAGCATCCTCATCTCGCCCAATGAGTAACCAGTGTTCCAGTGGGGGGTCGACCAAAAACACGGCCTTGCTGGATGTAAGGTGACAATGGTTCCACCAATTCTAGAACGGTATTCTCCTACCATCTTAGAGGCCAACAATCTCACGTTTTGGATCCCTAATCTATCATTTCTTAGAGGACGACGCGCGATGGAAACCTGGGGGAGTACACAGTCCGCCTCAGCGCTAATCTAGAAATTGGTCGGCTCTGTCTTAACTCCTAGTTTGGATTCACTGTATCGATTTTTTCGGACGCTACCGTAGTATCCCCTTCCAAACTTTTCAGTGAACCGATTCAGTAATTTGAGCACTTTTATATTCTGTTTGGGTCCCATGATGTTAGGACCATTTTATCATTATTCTTTAATTTGTGTTTGGTGTGTCCACTTTGGGTTGGACGTTTTTTTTATAATCTACAATATACACTTGTCTCCCACTAAAAAAATCAATCAACTCAACAAGAGTACGAGAGACTGTAAAATAGGGGTTTTCTCCCTTTTCACATCGTCTATTTCCTTCTCTAGTCATGATAGTCTCTTCCTCCTCCACCTCCCACGTCGTCACCAGCGACTCCACCCCCTTAACCTCCGACCCCGTGCAAGAACCCTACCTCTCTCACCGCTCTGCCCGCAGGCGCCTCCTATGTTTGACAAAGCAGCCCCAATCCTCCTCGAGGGCCACCGATGGTCATTATTCATATTTTGTTTCTATACATAATAATATATCTATTAATTTTTTAAAAAAATAGAAAAATACAGATCCGGTTATTCCCCATTTAGTCAACAATTAAACCACAAAGGCCCTAGCTGTCCGACTAGCGCCTAACGACTTTTAGAACCTTGGGCTCGATAATCCAAGCCCAGTCGCGGGCCATTAGACTCCCTTATTGTGGAGGCCATCCATGGCTCTTTCGGGGCATTTTCGCTGGAGGATGATGAAGACTACCAGGATACATTGGTGCCCATCTTTGAAAAAGCCGTCCCGATAGCGTCAAATGGGAATTTTCTTCATCCAATGGCTGGTCGGATTATGGCAGATAGTGCATGCAACCCGAGGACCCTATATAGGGTCATGATACAGCGGTGCAAGATACGGAGCTTGGAGGTCGAGTGCCTCTCCAAGGAAGTCGTGGCGTTCCATTTTTCGTGTAGTGCAACGATGTAAAGCGTCCGCCATCAAGGATCGTGGGGCTTTAGCGGATATTCATTGATTATGATCCCCCTCCTCCCTTTTATGCAACTGGGTGCTATTCTCTTTCAGTTCATGAAGATTGGGGTTCGGGCGTACAACGTCTCGGGGATGCTAGGAATGCCCTTGTCTGATCCCTATTGGCCAACACCCTGGGCACTAAGGTGCTCTCGACACCTTTTCCGGCACTCCGACGGTGGGATAACTACCTTTGGCTCCAGGTTAGTTTGGACGTTGATAGGCCGTTACGCTAGAGGATCTGTCTCCACTTGTTGTAAAATCTGGTTATTAGACCTTGGTTTGCATCCTTGTTGGGTTGTCGAGGTTCCTTTCATAGGAATGCTCCTTCTTTGTTCTGGTTTGATCCAATTAGGATTCGTTGGTTGGTTGGTTTGAGACTAAGACATGTTCAGTTCTATGGTGTTTCTTGTTAAGGTCGAAACTAGTTCGGTGCTTTATTTTATAAGGTCTCAACCATTATATCTCATCTTTCATCCTCTACAAGATGGGTTTTCATAAATTTGCTTTGCTGATAAAAGTAAAATAGGACTCCAGGCCAGAAGATGTAGGAGACTCCACAAGGAGGTGGTAGAAAAAGACCGCCGCCATTGTCTCTACTATGAAACCCTTGAGGGGTTATGAGAGAGAGAAACATATCCATATTTTGCTTCATATCCATTCCCATGAAGACTCGGAGTGAATCATCAAATCGGGCCTCCTCCTATCCCACTCCCAGGAGGCGAGCTTGGTAGGTTCTGATCCGGTTGTTGAGCATCCTACATTGGACGCAAAAACCAGGTAGGCGTTCGTATTGGAGGCCTAAAAACCGAATTTTACAACCATGAAGCACATAAGATTAATAAAGGTCTGCAAACCGGATTCTCCAACCATTAAGCCTAAACGAGACTAGATTCAACCCAATCCTCGGCATGAGTTTGTAGAACACCCTGTCTCATCAGGACCACCTCTCATAAAAGAGGATGACGACTTCTAACAAGCCGGTGCTAACACCACAAACTACGGAGATAGATCTGGAGCGAAATACCCACCATAACTCACTATACCCTAAAATTTTATATGTAGGTATTCAGCCAATAGGCACAATTTCCAAAAACACTCACTCAAGACCAACACCTACAAACCGGCGAACCCTTACCATTGTAGTGGAAGGAAACAGTTGAAGACCCAACATCAATCGATAAAAACACAGTGAGGGGAACAATAACACTAAGAGATTGGGAGCAGTTATACCTCACTTTAAAAAAAAGGCACAAAGTGAAAACCACCCGACCACGTCGAGGAAGTGGCCTTCTGATCTTCGATGGCACCAAGCCGGGACGGGAACCCTAAACCATACCCCTAGCCACATCCATCACCAGGGACACCCGAGAAGAGTAGGCCACCCAATGAACAAGTCTGGAAACGAGACGAGCCGGAAACAACGCCTAGCAAGGAAACACCGGAGAGGGGAGTCAAGCTCGGCCAAACGAACTGACAGAGCCATTCTCAGCCGCACCACAGCGACACAAGGTCGTGACACCAAAGGTCCTCTTCGAATCTAGATCTGCGGAAAACACTTCAAGATCTGACTTTGCTCTCCAGATCTTAAACCCTAAGAACGGAAAGACGAGAATTCGGCGACGGGTGAGGAGGTAAAACCAGGAAAAGGAAAGAGGGAGACAGGAAGCTTCGGTGCCGGCGGGAGCAACTAAAAGGGGGGAAAGGGTGAGAAGATGGAGGGGAAGAAGAGGAAGTCAACACCGACGACGTCCATAAACGGAGACCATGGCGTCACCCATGTAGTAAGAAGCATAGTGAAGGGAGGCTAGGAATTCGTAGAGAAATTAGAGAGAAAATTAGTGATGGTGTGTAATGCACCCAAAATCTATTTTTACTTCCCTCTTGTCGAAAGTCCTTTATATATGTGCACCCATGGTGTTTTGGTCAGACAACAGAGTAAGGGGATGAGGCAATGGCGGTGGGATATCGTCCACCGCCTTCATCCGGTCCGGGTACTGTAATGTGACTACAACGGGGGTATTGAGACACGGTCCCGAGGGGGGTGGCGGTGGACACCTGGGCGTGGCCTTCCACTCTGTCACAACGAAAGCGGTAGTCAAGAGGACAAGCACGTTTGGAGGCCGAGTGTGGTGTTTCTGACGGTGAGGGCCGACGACAACAAGAGGGTGGATGACTCCCAAACACTCTTGATATTTCAGCGAGATCTGTAAATCAGACTCGTCAAAAGATGTGAGGCCTTTGAGACGAATGTGGTCCTTGGAGCTCGTCAGAAATGGACTCCTTGGACGTCCGTTGATAAACAGAGACGGATCGATAATAGAAACAAAAAGATGAGGTCGGCCTCGCCGGCGAACTAATCACCTCTCCCTCATAATTTCTGCCTCCTATATACTGAAGTACTACGACAGATGTCAACAACTGCCCTTAGTTTGAAATGCACGAAAACATCTGAGTATTAAGACCGTGAGGAAAGCTAGCCTATAAAAGAGGTAGATTAGGATCAGGCCCTTAACAGTTTTGGAGGCCCAAGTCTTCTGTCGCAGATGAAAAGAAAACTCAATGCGACCCATAAATATATTTTCAAAATTTAAAATAAAAAATTATATTAAAAAAATATTTGCTTACGGGTAAAACATCGAAAGTTGATTAATGACTAAAAACAAAGAAAAAATTACAGTTCACATCACACAGCACGATATAGCTTTCTTCTTCTTCTTCCTCCTCTCTCTCAAGCTCCTTCCGTTGAAAACCCCAAACCCCACGTACTTTTCCTCCCAAATAAACCAAACCCTTTACCCAATTCCACCCAAAAATTCCCCAGATCAGATTAGATCCACTCTCGGTCCAAACCCATTTAAGAAAATCCCCAAAGGCTAGCTCTATTCTTCTCCGCCGCCGCTCTGGTGCTCAAATGCTGCTTTGGAAGCTGTAGGCGAAGAAGATGCCGAGCCAATTTGTGAAAGTACGGAGGGAGACATTAGAAGCATGCATGACGTGCCCCCTCTGTAATAAGCTCTTAAAGGAGGCCACTTCCATATCCCTCTGCCTCCATACGTGTTAGCTTCTTCTTCTTTTTTGCTCAATTTATTCTTTTTATATATGAATTAGAGATTATTTTTTATATCTACATATACACATTATTTTTTTGTGTCTTCAATTATGTAATTCATGTATATTTTGGTGACTCAAGCTCTGTATTCCTCTCTCACACTTTAGGTTGGGTTGCTCCATTTTCTTAAGTTGGATTGATTTGCATTTGTTTCTCTAACCTCTGTTGTTGAATTGGGTAGCTTAAAAACTATATCTTTCTTGATGATCTTATCATGGTCGGTCGGGATATTGTATCTTGTATGGTGTACACATAGTGTGTGTGCGTGTGTGTTTCCTAACCAGGTGAGTATGACATAAGCCATAAATCTTATAATGTACCACGTAGGAAGTGCCAATTTTGTAAATTTAAGCCTTGCACTCAAAAACATCCCAGTCATAGAATGATAGAAGTTTCTAGAAGCATGTGAGGAATATGTAGCCACAACGAAAACACCCCTTTTACTGCCCATTTGTTGTGGAGACAGAGGATGTCTGGAAATTTTATGATTAGTCATGTCTCAAAAATCTCCCTAGATTCTTCGCAGAGTTTCAACTTCTATCTTGTAACCCATCTCTTGATCAGTTCTTCCATTACCCATATTATTTCCTGATATCATTACGTCTTCAAATTAGCTTTGAGTGCTGGATTAGCTTAGATTAATTAAGTCCAAGGAGATATGTTGTCTAACTGATCTAGTTAATATAGGCTCCTGTGTTGATGCACCTTTCTTCGGCAATGTGACAAGGATTCACTCTTCTAACAATCTATTTGTACACACCTTTATCATCTTGGATTTCTTTCGTTCATATGTTTCAGGTTAATCTCTGTATCAATGCCATCACAGGAGCTCTATAATAATTTCCTTACATTTTTCTTCTTCCTAGGCTCTAGTGTATTCTTCTGTTTCAGTAGTTATTTGCCTCCTTTAATCTCGAGTTCAGTGTTCATTTAACGACAGGAACCCAATACAAGGGCCAATCTATTTGTACACTCCAGGCTTTGTTTACTGCATTGTCAGTTACCGCTCTCAATGTATAGTTTCTGATACATAGTGTTTTAATTCCTATCCAGTTTGCAGGAAATGCATATATGAGAAACTCTCAGATGATGAAGAGGACTGCTGTCCCGTGTGCAATATTGATCTGGGATTTCTTCCGGTTGAGAAACTCAGGTTCTTGTGCCTAAATTCTTTGTTTTATGTATTTCATGGTTAGAGATGCTCATGTAGTTCAGTTTGGATGTAATTTTTATATATAATTAACTTGAGATGAGTTGATGCTACTGTGTGCACTCCCGTGGGTTAAATAAAGTGGTTGACTTGAGTGTTCTGATTTAACTTACTGCCTGTGCCCTTTCTTTTTTCGGACCTTTTGAATTTCCCTAGTATTTCCTTTTTGCATGGCCTATTTTCATATCATATGAAGGTTCAGATATTTTATCCTTATTTGAGATATTGGGGAAATAATTTGTTTGCTCGTAGGCTTATTACTAATTTCTAATTTATTTACACTTAGTTTTCTCGCTCATATTATTGTCTTGGGAATTTCATCGCCTGTAAAGGTGTTTTTTGTTGAACTATTATGGCCATTTTATGTAGTTGGTGTTGGTTTAGATTATATGTATGCTTGAGAAATTTAGGCCTTTTCATATTTTCAGATGTTGTTGGTAGTTTTGTGCTCAGAGAAGCATTTTGGATACCTTTGACATAATTGGGGTATTTCAGCTGTAATTTATGTACATGATATTTTGGTTGCTACATATGCTTAGAGGGTTTTATTGGTATTTTCAATTGCACTTCCCTTAGGATGTTATTTGAAAAACTTCCGTGGACATGTTAGCTGTTGATGTAATGAAGCATCCCTTCAATAACTTGCAGGCCAGATCACAATTTGCAAGACTTAAGGGCCAAAATATTTCCTTATAAACAAAGAAAGATCAAGGCACCTGAAGTTATTCCCTTAATTTCACTGCCAATTAAAAGGAAGGAGAGATCACTTTCATCATTGGTGGTTAGCACCCCGAAAGTGTTAGTGCAGACGGGCTCAACAGGAAGGAGAACCAAACCTATTGCAAGAAAATCTTCCATTGAGCTGACCAAGAAAGAACAATCTTGTCCTGATTCGCTAAATGAAGTTGCTCACAGTAGGAGGCAGGTAAAGGAAGACATAACTTGCTTCTTATGGCTTCAAATGAGAACTTTATGTTAGCATTTCTGTATCATTGTTTAATTAATGTAGGATTCTTCGACTACCGAGCATTCTAATATGCAAAATGCCGAAGAAAATATAGAACGTAATGATCAATCAATGGAAGGAAAGGCTGATTTCTGGACTCCATTAAACTGTCTTGTTGAAGCTGCCAACAAAACAAAAACCAAAGATGAGCCTCTTTCTGCCCAAGAAAATGAAGCTTATAGACCTAAAACCAACTTAAAGTTTTGTGGAAACAAAACTAGAGTTCCAGACGATAAGAATGGAATCACTTCACTGCCAGGACCGGCAAAGCGTAGAAGGTTGTATCCTGTTGATCATAAAAGATCAACCGGATCTGAGGACTTGTGTGTGATTAATGATGCAGCTGTTAAGCAAAACAGGAGAACCAGGCCAATTTGGTTCTCATTAGTTGCTTCTGAAGACCAGTAAGATGTTCCTTTGTCTTATAAATTCTACTTTTATCATATTGGTCGAGCTTTAATAATGTAATTATAGTGTCGTGAATCTGATTTCATGTCATTAAGTGGCTACAGGAAAGGAGATGTTTCCTTGCCACAAATATCTTCATGCTACCTAAGGATAAAGTGAGTTTCTTTGACCCTACTGCTACCTTTCTGAATGTTCAATTAAATCATTACACAAGATTGAGTGGTCAACAAGGAAAAACCACAATAGATGAGTTCTTGCTGCCGTGTATTTATCTCATACTCAATGTCATTTGTTTATGACTTCTGAAAAGTTCAGTGGAATCAGCTGGGGTTTCTGAAACATTAGGCTTTGTTTAGTTTTCATTTTAAATATTATATTATAAATAATAAGTAATAATGTCATGTATGATGAAGTATCATATCATTAATAATTTCTCACCAATAATATGATAGTATTGTATAGTTGTTAATGCTATTGGTTGGTATGTGCAGTAACAAGTGAATTATATATTTGGTTTAACATATTGAGACTCAAAAGGATGTAAAAATACATGAGTGAAAAAAATTCATATATGTAAAAGTACAAAGATTATAATTGAACTATATATCACATAATAAGTTATGTATTTTCATTACAGAGATGGAACAGCTCCTGTCTCTTTAATTCAGAAGTACCTTGTGAAGAAACTTGATCTTACCAGTGAATCCGAGGTGCACTCATTTTTCATTGTGTCTCATTATTCATTAATTGTTATTAGTTTGAGGTAACAGTTTTTGTATCCTACATCAAGGTGTTGATGTTTTATTTGGTGACTTGATAGGTGGAGATAATGTGCAGGGGTCAGCCGGTGCTACCATCATTTCAGCTGCATACCCTAGTAGATCTTTGGTTTCGCACAGCTTCAACTTCAAAGAAAGTACCAGCGTCCATGGGATCATCAGCCAAGGACTTTGTTATGGTTCTGTCATATTGTCGTAGGGTAAAGGGTCCTTGAAAAAGGTACCCTTCAAGTATTCAATGTTGTCTTTGCACCATTGACTGCAAGAATGTTATAACAAGTAGCCAACCCAAAATTCCATTGCAGAAATGAGGAAGAGTATGTTTAGTGTCAATGGCTTACAAAATTTTCATATTGAAAAGTACTTGCATGGCTTACAGAACGAAACTAAACTAGCTTTCATGTTCATACTAGGAACGTTCCTGGTAGGGTTTCATCTTGAAATAACCGTCCTTGCTTCATGTTCCTTTGTCCTTGTCTTTCGAGGAAGTCAGTTAGGTCAAGCAGCCCAACATCTTTTAATTCAATGTTTTGTGGAACGCAATCTGCAAAATGTTTGATTCATTACTTCGCTCGTACCATTTGTGTTCCAGGCATTCCAAATTTCAAATATCTATGTCTGCCTACATTAGACAGTAACAGAACTTGCTTTTTTAGGTCTTGGGACTCG
>JAYMTN010002734.1:0-10686 GCA_036897425.1 Erodium trifolium | reverse complement strand
CTTGGATATTCATCTTCCTTGAATTAAATGGCTGATTTGTCTTTGGAAATGATGAACAAGTTGGCTTCATTAATTCCATGGAGTAGAGGCAAAAAAAGATTTGAAGAGGTCTTGAATTGATCTTGAATGTCTTTTTGATTTGCCTTGATGATCACGTCTTCTTGGAGTTCTCCATTCTCTATGAGTGTAATTAAACTCTCCACTTGTTTGTTGAACTCTTCTCGTAATGCTTTAGTTCCTGATCTTGTCATTTGTGCTAGTCGCATGCTTGGAATGTTGCTAATAGCTTCTCTCTCAATGTTGTTGGTAGCTTCTTCCTCGATGTTGCTGATAGCTTCGATGTCCTCATCAATCTCCCAAGTAGTTACACTTGACAGATGCAAGCCTAACTTCTATGGAGACGCATAAGAGCATAGATGCGCCGTCCAAGTGGGTAATAGAACAAAAAAATAGGTCAAGATCATCCTATTTTCGTTCCACTACAAGCATATTATCGTAAATCAATTGCAGTCCAGTTTCAAATACAATAAATACTAAATATCGCAAATGAGGGACGTCTAATGCGTAAACATCTTTGCCCGTTATTTTTGTATTTTTAGACCGTAGGTATCATCTTTTTCACCCATGTTAGTTTAGTTTTCAATACACTTTTAGCTCTTTGCTCATAGTTTGCCTCTCATAGTGTTTGCAGGACGTTGGACCAAAAAGAAAGGACTTAAGGGAGTTGAATTAAGATGGAGCATCGAAACAGAAGACACACGTCGTGCACATGGTTGTGCAAGGTGTAAAAGTAGATAAATAGCAGGCTTGACATACGTTTCGAGGCACACATTCAAGGATAATCTGGTCATTTAAAAAATATTAAACATCCATGTGCCAAACAAATGGGTTTTTTAACAGTTTACAAACGGAAGGACTAACGTTGTTAAAAGTTGAAAGGTTTAGGTAATCATTCGTTAAAAAAATACTTTAGGGCATACATCCCATAACCGTGTAAACTTCAGATAATTAAATGTAATTAACCCTATTTTTTTAGGACAAGTTTCAGCTCCCATACAAATCACCATCTCATTTTCACTATAAAATGTAAGATAAAAGTTCATACCTCATAATATGACCAAAGGAAAACTCGATGTAGTATCATTGTACTTTGGCCAATTATCAAATCATAACTAATACCTATCAACTTTCTTACATAGTAATAAGTTTTACAAATTAATTCCCAAAATGTATCAAAATATGTTAAGTGTGATGGCTCTGTGAAATACCAAGTCACATGCTTGTCACGAGCCTCTTAAATATTCCTGAAATGGCATGAGAGAACTTGATGTCATAATGTAGACCTTTCGTTTATTCTCAAATCATAACCCTGACCTATCAACTTTTCCTGTTACCCACTTAACGGCCATTAAACTTGAGGACGGAAAATGCAATAGGTTGCGTTACTACATCAGAACGAACGTTTGCTTGGGTTAGGATTTAGTAATAAACGAAAGGTTGGGGTACGGACATAGAGTTACCCCTTCATCAAATTAGCACAGAATTAAATTAAAAGCCAGTAACATAACATTCCACAGTTCCAAATTGACAAAGTTGGGGCTTTTTGGAGGGTTTACCTCAACAGAAGCCACACCATGGAAGAAGCCCCAGAAATCAGAACTGCAGCTGCAGCTCCCAAGCTCTACCATAGCCTGGTATAAACCTAGAAAAATAAAATCCTGTAAACAAACTATTAATAAATCGATAGATGGTGTCTATGAGGAATCGATTGTGAACGAAGTTACCTTATCCAGCAGAGTTAGAGTCTGTTTGGTGGGCGAGAAAATGAGGGAAAATTCGGAAGGAAAGTGAGGGAAAATCTTTTTTGAAGGGTTGGGGACGGAAACGATCGGGGCCGCCCGCTAATTTGATAAACAGGGACGCCTCTCTCACTTGTTTCAATGTAGTATCGAGACTTTCTCATCGAGCTTTACCCACGCGCACTTGGAGCGCGTGTAATCTACTTCCAATAATATAAAATAATACTTACAAAATAACATTTAATAATAATAAATTTCTTTCATATAAATAAAGCTTCATTCATAAAAGACCTTACACACAAAGTGTGCACCGACCGTGATCGGTATTCGGTATTCTGAAAGACGACCAACGAGATAGCTCTCAAACTTTGGGTTAAATAGTCTCGAAACGAAAACAAATCTGAATACCAAAAGAACGACATATCGCGTAAACATCCATTCTACCATCGTATTACAATTAAAGTTTGTAAATGGTAACAAACTCTATGGCGGGCCTTAAGCGATGTGAATCAGTCTCAGACTGAAACCTTAGCTGGGGCAGGTTTGAGTGCATCGGAGCTTTTGAACCACGAACAAATAATCGCAAGAGATGTCCGGGTAGGATTACTACACGGAAGTTCCTTCTTATCGACAATCGGGAGGGATCTGCCGATAGAGAGAGCCGTCTCACGCCACCAGAGACAACGACCACACCTGCCGAAGATCCGTCGGAAAAAAATGAACTGGTCTTTAACGACGAGATTCCGACAGAAGGAACCTAAAAAAATCAGCAATAGCGAAAACACGTAAACCACTCACAAGCTGCCTAGAGATCCGACAACGAGCGAGAGAGGATGAGAAGGCCACGACTGAGAGCCTCACACGAAAGAGGAGAGCCTCGCGACGGCCGCCACCATCGACGTCAGGATTGCCATTACAAAAGTGAGTACTTTGGGCTTTTTGTTTTGTTTTTGTAATTATCCTAATAACAAAGTCCTTGCACGTGCGAACTAAGATTTTATAGACCCATTTAAAACACTATCAACGGAGCCATAAAGAGAAGGAACGGTCGAGTATAACGGTCAAAATTTTCAAAATTGGGACTCATAAGAAAGAAGCAAAAGTTCACACTTTCACTACTTTCTCGCCATCTTTCTCAGCATTTTCCCTGTCTCCAAACACCCATAACCCTTAATTTTCCATCACAGAAGTTCAATTCAACCCTTCTCTCCCGAACCCAGAACCCGTATTTCCAGATCTCTCCGTCTATAAGGGTTTCGATTGGGTTGAAGACTTGACACGTTCATAACAGACCTTCGCTCAGGAGACAGAGATTTGGGCATGGATGAAAGCGATGCATCTCGCGGAGCCGATTCGATGAGTTGTGATTCGGGTCCGAGACTAATCCCCACCGGATTCACTAAACCCAATTGTACAGGTTGGTAGCTTTCGTGTTGTATGTACTGAATTTGGAAGCTGGGGAAATTTATAGCAGGTTAGAACCTAAGAAGTTGAAAGGTGAATAGGGGTTTCTGTAGATTTAGGGCTAAAAATGGGCCAAATCTGTTGGTTTTTATTTGAAGGTTATTGGATTTGGGGTTTAAATTCTGAAAACTAGGGTTTATAGGGGATACATTATCCAACAAGTAGTGATCTGTTACAATGATGCCCCTTGTTTTATATGCCAAGAGATGCTAGGACAAAATGAAGATACATTAGATTTATTCATATTACTCACTTGTGGAGATAAATGCATAGTATTGCAAACAAATAAGTGTTTGATATGTCAAACCAGCTTTTAATTCATACTCAATTTGACCATTTGTTTTAGGGATAATTGCAAAAACTTGCGGTGAACTATGCGTGTTTTGCAAAATATAATCGGGCGAACTTTTTTTTTTATTGCAAATGACTTCCCCAACTATTTTCCGTCCGTAAATCCGTTATCTTTAAGGAAATTAGTCGTGTGACAGTAACGCGACTTCATTTTTTGGAAATGACAGTTTTTCCCTTTACATTATACTTGTTTTGCAATTTGTGCTCCTCGTGTATGTGTTTTGTAATTTGGAACCTTTATGTGTACACTTTTGCATGGTTACTTTCGACTTTTTGCAAAAGAAAAATTCCCCAGTTCGTGAATTTGCGGGCCGAAAATAGTTGGGGGATGTCATTTGCAAAAAAAAAAAAAAGTAGTTCACTCGATAGTATTTGCGAAATGCGCATAGCTCACCGCAAGTTTTTGCAATTATACCTTTATTTTATTTTCAACAATGGGGATAGGAGCTTACATGTGTAATATGCAATGGCTAATGCTCTGCATGATCACGCCAAAATCCCAATCCTCAATCTACTCTCCCCTGGTTAAATATAGTATGAGATCACCTTTTAATGCTTGATATTATGTTCTCCAAGAGCAGAACCAAAAGGTCTCTTATTGATGTGGATATGAGTTTCAAAGTATATTTAACTTCATTACTTTGGTTTCTTGAACCAGATGACTTCTTGGTGTTTGTAAACGTTGGAGGAGATGCTATAAGTGAAGCAGATTCCAGCATGAACATTCTCGCGGACGACTGTTTTAGAGGAGGAGATGTTGTGAGAACCAATGACCTTATACTAGAGGCGGGTGATTATCCAATCATTTACCAATCAGCGCGACTGGGAAACTTCAGCTACCATTTCAATAATCTCCTTCCCGGAGATTATTTTGTCGATCTACATTTTGTTGAGATCATAAACACAAATGGGCCTAAAGGAATGAGGGTATTCAACGTCTTCATGCAGGAAGAGAAGGTAACACAACTTTGGGAAATTGCTTATGTTTTCCACTCTTTTTGGCCTAAACGGGCACTTAGGAGTTTCCTTACTTTTGAAAATGACAGGTTATTTCGGACCTCGATATCTTCTCTATTATTGGAGCCAAGAAGCCGTTACAGTTGGTTGGCTCAAGGATATCAGTAAAGGAGGATGGAGTACTCGATATCAAATTTGAAGGGGTCAATGGAAGTCCAGTGCTTAGTGGGGTTTGCATAAGAAAGGCACCGAAGGCCACAGTTCCTGAAGTGGCACATGAATATCTTAGATGTAAGAACTGTGCTACCGACATAGAAGTTTCTTCATCTCAGGTTAGTGGGAACGTAGTATTGTTAAACTTCTCTCCAACTGTATATCAATTGTGGGTCTCAAACTCCGCATACTTGCAATGCTAGATACATCAACATCCTCTGAAATACAGGTCGGGTCTGTGTGTGTAACACTAATTATTATGGAAGGCAACACCAACGGACCAAACAATCCCAAGACCAAACCAATAACCTAAAAGCGCATGTTCTTAAGTAGAATCCATGCAAATACTATATCAACCAGTCTCAGACTCCACACACTTTTTAACTTACATAAGCCCAAGATCAAACCAATAAGCTAAAAGCTTATCAAGTACAAAATAGTAGTATGTCAGAACACTTCTGACTTAGGATACTTCAATAAGTGAATTTTGAAATGGATTAATTTAACTATATGTGTTTTTCATGTTTTCAGAAGAAATTGTTGCAAACAATATCTGTAGCCAAGTATGAGAAGAAGATAGAGGAGCTCACTTTGCAGTGTCAAAATAAGACAAATGAATGCTATGAGGCTTGGATGTCATTGACTGAAGCAAACGAGAAGTTGGAGAAAGTTAGAATGGAACTAGACAATAAGCTGATTCATGCTTGCTCCTTAGGTGAGGTTACATTCCACAAATAAGGTCTTCTAAGAGCGAAACATGTTTAGCATCTATAAACTGGAAGGAGAATCCTTTGGTGATCGGCCGAGTGTTCATCCTTCATTGATAGATTGTTTGTTAAGTTTCCAGTACTTATTTCACTAATAAATAGAAAGTCTGAAGTTACTTATTACCAGGACCTTAACTGAGTCAGACTGGGTAAAAATACTCCTAAATCTAAATTTTATACTATTCCGTTATGTTATGTTCCTTACTCTCTTCTCTTGTTTTTCTGTTAGATCAAGCTCTGTCAAAACAAGCTGAAAATGTGAGGAGTGTCTCTAAGAAGTATGAGGATGATAAAAAGTTCTGGGCAGCAGCAGTTAATGATTTAACTGAAAAAATAAAGGTAATGGATTGCACATGCGTGTTTATTTATGGGCTGCGCTGCGAATGTCACAACTTTTTTCTTGATGATTTACTTTTCCTTTTGCAGATAATGAAACAAGAACATTCTATGCTCTCTAAGGAAGCTCATGAGTGTGCAGGTTCTGTTCCTCAGTTGAATAACATGGTTTTTGCTGTTCAGAGTTTAGGTACACTAACTGACACTTGATTCTTTAGTATCTGCTGGCATTGATGAACCAAATTATAATTGTTTACTCGTGGACTCAATTTCAGTTGCACAGTGTGAGGATCTCAAAGTCAAATATAGCGAAGAGCAAGCAAAAAGAAGGAAGCTATATAATCAAGTCCTGGAGGCAAAAGGCATGTTTTTCCTCTAAGTGATTCTAATACTGTGATGCAGCTGCCACAGTTCATATTAAGCTTAAGATACTCATCGGAGTTGTACATTTTCAGGAAATATAAGGGTTTTCTGCCGCTGCCGTCCATTAAGTAACCAAGAAACATCAACTGGCTGTGCAACGGTTGTAGACTTCGATGCAGCAAAGGATGGAGATATTGGGATCTTGACAGCTGGTTCCAACAAGAAGATTTTCAAATTTGATCGTGTTTACTCACCAAAGGAGAATCAAGGTACTAATATGGATAGCATATTTGTTAAGAGGGTTTGTTGTTGTTGTTGTTGTTGTTGTTGTTGTTGTTGTCATCGTGTATGGAGATTTAACAGTCTGTTGCATTGACAGCTGCTGTGTTTGCGGATGCTCTGCCGATGGTGACTTCCGTGCTAGACGGGTACAATGTTTGCATATTTGCTTATGGACAAACAGGGACAGGAAAAACATTTACAATGGAGGGTACTGAGCATAACCGGGGAGTCAATTATAGGACTCTTGAACAGTTGTTCACAATTGCCAAGGAAAGAACTGAAACTTTTACTTATAACATATCTGTTAGTGTGTTGGAAGTCTACAACGAGCAGATCAGAGACTTGCTGAATACATCACCGCCATCAAAAAAGTAAGTTTCAAGTTACTGTTGCTTTTATTACATTCATCGTTTTCTCTTATGATGTACTTCTCTCTACTTCGGTGCAGTACTTGTTAAAAGGTAATTGACTTAGCTAAGGAATAATTTGTTTACAACTATAACACATAGCCTAATGGATTATTTTCCTGTTCTTGGGAATTATTAATAGATTGGAGATAAAGCAAGATTCTGAGGGGCTTCATCACGTTCCTGGGATTGTAGAAGCACAAGTTGAAAACATCAAGGAAGTGTGGAATGTATTGCAAGCTGGGAGCAATGCTAGGGCTGTTGGATCCAATAACGTAAACGAACATAGCAGTCGATCCCATTGGTAACGAACTTCTCAATCTTTCTGTATAAATATATGTATTCTGTGATTTTCAGTTATATGTTTCTAATCATTTACATTCGACACTGCTCTTATTCAGCATGCTTTCCGTAATGGTAAAATCAAAGAACTTGATGAATGGAGAGTGCACCAGGAGTAAGCTTTGGCTGGTAGATTTGGCCGGGAGTGAGAGGCTTGCAAAAACTGATGTGCAAGGAGAGCGACTAAAAGAAGCTCAAAATATTAATAGATCACTTTCAGCTCTTGGAGATGTGATACATGCTTTGGCAACTAAAAGTAGTCACATTCCATACAGGTGTTCCTCAATCTTGTTTACTTTGGAACTCTGAAACCTGTTTTTTTCATGCCACAACTTTTCAGCAATGTCTTTATCTGTTTACAGGAACTCTAAGTTGACACATCTACTTCAGGATTCATTAGGTAAGTCTAATCTAATACCAGGTTGATCTTTAAGAACGGTTTCTTTTTGTGAAATGGAGTAGGCTCTAATTCACACTTCAACACGTATATGTATAGGGGGTGATTCCAAAACTTTGATGTTTGTGCAAATTAGTCCTTCGGAGCAGGACTTGGGTGAAACCATGAGTTCATTAAATTTCGCAACACGGGTTCGAGGGGTTGAAATGGGTCCTGCAAGAAGGCAAGTTGATACAAGCGAGCTTCAGAAGATGAAACAGATGGTAGGATTTGTGATACTCAATTCTGTATCTGTGAACGTTTCACAATAAGTATGCACTTGATAATTACTGTTTACTTTCTCACTGAAGCTTGAAAAGGCAAGGCAAGAACTCAGATCGAAAGATGAATCTATGAGGAAGCTAGAAGAGAGCTTGCAGAACTTGGAGAGTAAGGGTAAAAGCAAAGATCATGGCTACAAAACCCTTGTAGAAAAAGTTAAGGAACTTGAGGGTCAGATTGAGACGAGGACTGTCTTGCAGAGCCAGTCAGAGAAGCAACTGTCACAACTTTCAGAGAGGTTGGAGGGGAAGGAAGAGTTTTGCAGTACTCTTCAACTGAAGGTTGCTTATTGTTTTTGGTATAGTTCATCTCTGCTTTATACGATTCCAAGCTAACAAGAGTATGTTATATCTACTAAAGGTGAAGGAGCTAGAAACAAAGCTTAGAGAGCAACATCTATCAGAGTCTGCAACTTTCCAACAAAAGGTATTTCTTGTCAACTTCTTTTGCACATTTTTGGGAGGTTGTTGCTTTGTACTCAAAGGGCACAAGTTTTCAATTTGCCTTAATTCGGCCGAGGGAAGTGGGCACTTTCCTGCATTATGTTATGAGAACAAAACTTTCTTTAAATTATATTTTGAGCTGACAAATAAATAGAGTATATCTGCTCTATCAGACAAGATCACATTAACAGAAAAGCTGATACTGTTGATCAGGTGAAGGAACTGGAGAACAAGCTGAAAGTGCAAGAGGAAGAGTCTGCAACTCATTCACTTCTTCTTCAACAAAAGGTTGGAAAGTTTTTAGCTAACTTGGTCACTTTTTTCTTTCCATCAGTAAGTAGATGATGAAAATCGAGTTCCCTTTTCTAAATGTTTGCACTGCCTGAGCAGATTACGGAGCTTCAGAGGAAATTGGGAGAGACGGAGCAAAGTTCAGAATCCACACTTAAACAAAAGGTAACATTTTTTTATATTTGTCATATACTAATGCTTTGAAATGGGAAGAGTTTTTTCTCAAGAAACCATTTATGCATGCTGGCATTTCATGCAGATCAAAGAGCTGGAAGAAAGGCTCAAGGAACAAGATCAGCAGTTGCATTGTGCACCGAGTCATGATTCTGCTGACACAACAAGGGCAGCACCTGTTGAAGGAGGAAAGTGTGATGCAAGAGACGAGTTCATGATCGAACTCGAGGCTCGTATACTGAGGAGCTCAAACGCGATGAACAGGCTCAGCCAAGGGTCTACTTTGTCAACAGGGAATGGCTCCATAAGAAGGAAAAGGGAGTTCAAGAACTATGAAACAGAGAACAATTTCGCGGCACCAACGTATTTGAAAGGTAACAAGATTAGGAAATCAGACCCGCCTAGAGTTGCAAAATTGGTCACAAGAACAGCCAAACCAGCAGCCTCTAATGCTGCTGCTGCTCAAGGGTGTTTGGTTCAGAAGAAAGTTGTTGGCAAGAACCAGGTTTCAGGGGGACCCAAGGAGATTGATACTAGGAAGAAGATTTGGACAAGATAGTTATGGTTTCAGCAGGACAGAAAAAATCTAAAAGTGTTGATTTGATATCTCATACTTCTGATCCACAAGATAGTTATGGTTATTACTTCTTGTGATCTAAGACTATTACCATAGCAAAAAAATGTAAAACAAAATATGAAAAAATCCACTAAATGTTAATGTAATATATCCTACTTTCTTATAAACCAATTTCTTAGACATTCAAATGAAGTTGTACACCATTTTTTTTAAATATGCGACAAAGAACTTGTATTCATAATGCTAATCAATAAGAACATAAATTGGGCCAATGATTTTGGGCTCTAGAATATGTCATGAACCCTCGTAGACTTCCTGAAACTCTTGGACCCGTAAAAAGTATCTATTTTGCATCATAGACAAGAAAGGTTAAGACCAACATCCTAAGAAAATAACCAAGAAATACCAAAATTGAAAATAAAACGGAGGGGATACTTCGCCCATCCAGGACCTGGTCCCAGGTCGTGTGGGGTAGGCCACTATCCACCTACCACCCCCTCTCGAGCCCAACTCGTGGCTCTAGGCGGAGTTGTTTGGCAGCCCTCGCCTGGAGGAAGCAATCTTACCCATCTCTCTACAGTTGGTAGACCAAGGGGGTGGTTTGACCGGTCAGGTTGAGATCCCGGTTTAGACGGCTTGTTCGGGTGTAGAACTGGCATGTCTTTCCTCTCACTTTTGGCTTCTATCTTTGGCCCCAAGCCCCCGGGTTGCTCCTGAGGTTCTTCTGCTTTCGGACCAGCGGAAGGTCTAGCTGACAAGATGAGCTCCCTCACCTTCTCGGGGTGATCAGGGACATGTATCCACAACCAGGTAGGGCTCCGAGGGGGATGTGGGTGATATCCCCCCTCCTCCGCCTCTTAGTCCTCTTGAGCCTCGTTAGCCAGGTCACAGATCTTCGTGACCTCGGTCGTCCCGGAATCTGATCCCGGATGCGCTCATTGTAATCCTGAATTCACCCTGCGGGGTTCTCTTTATCCAAGTCACAAGTCTCCGATGCTGCATGCCCTACCCCTAAAAAAGGAAGTGTCGGGAGCTCCCCCGCGTGGGTGGGGGACAACTTGTATTACGAGGCATTACCACCCCAACTCTCAAACCTCCCAAGGGCCACGAACCCCTCTTGCTTTGGAAACTATCTCTCCAGGTGTGTCGTCCACTCCGTCCAAAGGAGTTGCTTAGTATCCAGTCCTAACGGGCCCTGGGAG
>JAYMTN010002733.1:0-10688 GCA_036897425.1 Erodium trifolium | reverse complement strand
CGGTGGAGAGCCCCTCAGGGTCGCCAGATCCGTCATGGGAACTAGTGGGGGGAGATGCGTATCCGACAACGTGGTGGATGAGGGTTGTGACGGGAGCGGCGCCGCCGTGTGACATAGCAAAAAGGCCAAAAAAACATGGCTGCATCGGAGGGGACGGTCATGGTTTTAGTAGGGGAGGGCTTTGGAGTGTTGACGTGGTGTTGATCCATTGCTTTGGTGGGGAGTAGCAGTGATGGAGGAGGAGAACTTGAGGGATGGCGGCTGCGGAAAAAAAAACCCTAAGGTTATGGGAGGAGACGCTTGCGTCCATCCAAAACTAAGTATCTTCGTATCAAAGTTGATTGATCAAGTTCAGTAAATGTTTTCGTTAAACTGAAATTGTTACTTATTAAAAAGTCAAGAGTTTCTGTTAATTTCGATTAACAATGTTTATATTAAAATCAAAATATCAAATTTATCCTTTTATTTCCATCGAAATTTTGAAATACCTCACATGTATAATGAGGAAGATCCCCCGAACCCACTGATGTAGTCCGAATTGAGATATAATGTCGGTGTCCTTAAACGATAAAACCCTAGTGTTTTTCAAGTCAAAACGGCCTCTGGAACAAAACTCATAGATTTGCCATGATTAAAGATGTTTTTCGGTCATCTAGAGTGACAAATTCGTATATTTGGAGTTTTGGGTGTTATTTTCTTTTTGTTTTAGGGTTTTCAGATTTCCTTTATTCGTATTAGGACTTTGTGTTAGTTTCCTTATTGTATTAGGACTTTAGAGTTTCGTTTTGCTATATAAGCACATGATGCTTTGATTGTAAATTCGATTTTGAAGAATAAACATAAAAACGAGTTTCATGCTGAACTATCCTGTTCGGTATTCTCTATGAATCAACGAATTCGATAAAGAACTCCCTGTTCCGCTACGCAGTTTACATTAGTTGGTATCCGAGCCTGTTAATTCCAAGACAATGCCGCCTCCTAGACAAAATCGACAGGCCGCCCCCTACGATGGTGCTGATAATGCTGAGGAGATTGCTGCAGTTTGTCGTGAAAACGATGATCTGAGGCGATAGGTCGAGTTACTATCCCAGTGAATGGATGATATGCTCTGTCGCGATGAGTGACTGTCACAGACGTTGATAATCCTTTCGCCCTGGAGACCAGGAATTGTCCTCCAGTTCATCATGTCCCCGATAATCGAGGGGAAGAAGGGTTCAGGGTGGAGATTCCATAGTTCGATGGCAGCCTCAAACCCGAGGAGGTTGTGGAACGGTTGTCACGAGTTGAGGAGATTATGGACTTCAAGGAAGTTCTAGAGGATCGTTAGGTTTCACTGGTTGCAATTCGCTTGCAGGGTCATGCGCAGGCTTGGTGGGAACAACTAAAGCAAACTAGGTTTCGCCATGGTAATGAGAAGATCCGAAACTGGAGAAAGTTTAAGAAGCACATCTGGGTTGCGTTCTTACCCTATAATTTCGATCTAGAATTGTACCAACGATTCAAGAATCTTCGTTAGGGATCCCGCTCAAATGTTTTGAATATGTTCGACCCCCAAACAGTCGCTGAAGCACAACAACATGCTTCACAGGTAGAGAAACAACTAGCTAGGTGTGATACTAGTGGTTTCTGGAACCCTGTAGCAGCTAGTGGTCTGGGTTCATCCTCACAACATGGTCGTCTGAGTGCCCCATAGACTGCCGTTCTGCATCCCTGCCACAGCGTACAAGCGGCTTGCGCTGCTTCAATTGTGGCGAACTGAGCCATCGTCAAGCAGACTATCGGAATGAGAAATCAGACTCTCGTGGCATGTTCACCGATGTCGGTAATCCAGAGTCCGTCCTCCACACAGTCTCAGCTCCGGTTTCTGATGAATATGATTATGATTCAGCGAAGGAAGCCACTGAAGAATATGTCTTGGGTGATGTGGGTCCTCTGTTGGTCTTCCGGCGTTCCTGTCTGACCCTCGTGTCCCTGATGAAGAGTTGCTATGGAAGAGCCTATTTCGTTCCACGTGCACCATCAATAGCAAAATCTGCACCCTGATCATGAATGGCGTCAGTTGTGACAACGTGGTTGTAGAGATCGCAATGTAAAAGCTTGATCTTCTTACTGAATCGCACCCTCAACCGTATCGCCTGTCCTGACTTAGTAACGGTACAGATGTTACAGTTTCCAAATGCGTTCTTGTGAATTTTTCAATTAGATCAATTTACCGTGATGTTGTTTATTGCGACGTGGTACCAATGGATGCTTGTCACCTCCTGCTTGATCGTCCTTGGCAATATAATAATAATTTTATTCATGATAGTCGTGCTAACACCTATTCATTGTTGTTTTGGGGTATGAACATTGTTTTGCTGCCATCTAAGCCCAAGACTATCGTGGGTCCGAATTTGAAGACGAATGTTCTCTACCCCGGAGGGAATGACGCGGTCCAAATTTAAGATATAACGTTACTGTCCGAATCCGACAAAACCCTAGCATTTTTCTGGTCGAAATGGCCTCCTGAGCAAAACGCATGGCTTTGCCATAATCAAAGACATTTTTCGGCCATCCGAGGTCATCTAGAGGGGCAAATTTGTATATTTGTAGTTTTGGGTGTTATTTCCTTTTTGTTATAGGGTTTTAAGATTTTCTTTATTCGTATCACGAATTTGGGTTAGTTTCCTTATTGTATTAGGACTTTAGGGTTTCGTTTGCTATATAAGCACACAATGCTTTGATTGTAAATCATATTTTGAAGAATAAACACAAAAAAGAGTTTAAGAAGCACATGATGTTTGGTATTCTCTGTAAATCAACGAATTCAATAAAGAACTCCCCGTTCCTCTACGCACTCTACATCACCCACACAGATGTCTCTTCAAGTTGTTTCAGTTCATTATTACAATCTATTGCGAAACTAACTTCCTAGTTGTAGCAAAATGTTCTCACAAGAGCAAGAACACTAAATCATTTGAAGGATCCAACTCATTGTTATATCATGTTCAAAATCTATATTTTTAAACAAGACAGAAAAACTACAACCAAAAAGGAAAGTCTTATATTAGATGGATTGATACTTCATTTTTGACATCAACCCAGAAAGTAACAACACAACCTTAATTATTCAACCTTTTCTGGTGTGTGGGTAGTTCAATGCTTAGGTTGAGTGGTTCCTTTTGTTTTTGCTGGTTGAGGCCTGCTTGTCTTGGATGGTTCTTATTTTGGTCTACTTCATCTTCTTTCTGTTGATTCAATTCACCTTCATCTGGTACTGCATATCACATCTCTAGCAAGATCACTTGCTGTCTTTAAGTTGTTGCATATAATTGTAGCGTTTGTTGTTGCATAATTGTTGCTGATTTAAGAGCTCTCTCCTCTGATGGCCTAGCTCTCTACAGTTTTTGGCCAAATGCCCTGCGTTTTAGGTGTTTCCTAGCTTTCTTGGATTACAACCAATCCTTTCTTAGGGTGCAAGCAATATCTCAACTGCAATTTGGAGATGGTTCTTGAGATTTTTGTTGTTGGTTACTATGGGATGTAAACCTCTCTGCATTTTCTTGTATTCTATCTTACTTTGTGGTTAGCTTTGGTCGTTTTTTGTTGTTTGTTTGTTGATTTGTCGCACCCTTTGGGATTGGGTTGTTTTGAATTTGTATTTTTTGATACATTTCTTCGTTGATTTAGTTCATCGTTGATTTGCGAGTAGCCTGTAGCTAGGTCATTTGTACTCCTCTTTCTCCTCAAAAGAGGTTTTAATTTAAATTTGTTTTGCTGATAAAAGAAAAAACCTTAATTACTCAAGTTCATTGGTCTGGACTTGGATCTTCCAATCTTTGTTAGGTTGTTAATATGAGTTACTACTAGAACTATGCATGGTGATTTGGGATGTAATCGGCTTCGACACTAAACGATGGCTATCCGTTGGTTGGTCAGAGTTTTGCAAGAACGAGATTCATCTTCATATTACCATACTTCGGTTTGGAAAGAATTCATCCTCCTCATTTCAGTTGATGAAGCTGGGTTGGCTTCATGGTTCATGACAAGGTAGTAATTATGTGGACATAACTTGAGTTCCAAGTCCTCTAAATACAGTTGTTGCAGTTCTTAGTTTGGGTTGTTCTTATTGTTGAATCTGCTGAATGTAGTATAGTTCTTGTATTTCAAGCTTTGGGTAGGTTTTTCTTATCTTTTGGGTGGTTTTGAGGGCTCAAGTTTGTTCCCTCCTCCAGATCAACAATTTTGTTTTTTCTTTTACACTCGTACTCAGCCATGAAAACCTCAACAACGGCCTTGCAAAGCCGATGTACACATTGGAGTATGGTACTTACCTCAAGTCGTAGTGATTCATCCAATGAATCGGCCGAGCACCCATATGCTAGCATTCGTATCGCGGCGGTGCATCTTTCGTGCGTTGATAACCCCAAGCATTCAACAACGTCCCGCTTCTGAATGAAGTAATCTTCATGCTCCGCTATCTTGTCCATCACCCGTTGAAATAGTGGCCGGCACATACGGAATCGACGCCTAAACATATTGGGCATGTACGTGGGGTTCTCGACAAAATGATCCTACATCAGTCTGTCGTGGGCTTCGAGACGCCCTCTATTAATCACTTGTCGGGAAGGTTTCCCACTTTCGATCCTTTTCCTCAGTGCGTTGATCCATGGCATTGCTCTCTCTTTTATTCTTTCAGCCCCTCGCCTGATTCGTTGCTCCACTGCACGAATGTTGGCTTCCAACTCTTTCATAGATGGAGACTCGTCATTAGATATTTTTTATCTGAATTTGTGAAAGAAATTTGGGATTTTGAGAGAAGAAGTTGAGAGAATAGGAGGGGGTGTATTTATAGATGAGGAAATCTTTATTATTTTAGGTTAAAATCTGATTTTTTTTCTGTATTTTAAAAAATTAACCCGTTTTTGACCGTTGAGGCCAACAATCATTTTTTTCCCCACCCGGCCACGTGGCAGCCAGCCATTAGCTGGCGCGCGAACCATGAGTCGCGACCCGCAACCCCGACCCACTTTTTAGTGGGTTGGAACCGCAAAAGTCGCAGAGCAGAATGGGCGAGTCGCGGTTCGGACCCACTAAATAGTGTGTCAGGAGCAGAGGCGGATCTAGGAATTTATTTCAAGGTATGCCATTGTTAATTATTAAACATAGAAAAAAATAAAAAATTCGGTTATAACTTATAAAAAGTCTTAGAGTTTGATCGATTTTCTGAAGGATATAGCTTTCTCATACGAGGTTTGATTTTGATCCATACGATATCATAATAGAAGGGAATTCAGAGAACTGCAACTTTTCCGAAAGAATCTCAACGTGAAAAAATAGTACACCAATCCATACATCGTGCAAGGCGTATACGACGTATGTTTAGGCTCCTCTGGATCCGTCTCTGATCGTGAGTCGTGGATTGAGACACAGATCCGCGCGCTGTATGGATCTGTGCCTCTAAATTGTTTAATCGTCGATAATGTGAGGGTCCCCGCCAAAGCTTTGTAAGCTGCCTTGTTTACAGATTCCTAGGGCATCTTCCCATTTATCACGGACAGAACCTTGGCTTTGGTTGTTACGTTTGTGGGCTTAACTAATCCTCCTGTTTAATAAGTAAATCGTTTCTTAGTCCCCTGTTTTGGTTCTTTGTCGAAGCACCAACGGATGGGCTAGTTGTCACATCCTTCAAAGGTACAGTAGGCCCAGATCCACCAAGGCCCAAAGAGACCCCTAACAATCCGAGTGTAGAAGAGTTCGTAATCGAGGTAGGATCGCGATTCAAAGCATTACCCGATTGAACTCAACTGGGATCGTACCTGGTCATCTCGAAATAGATCCATTCACGTGGTCGACTATTCTACTAAACGAACCACTTAAAGGCATTGGGATTATTGGACCCAAACCCAAAATACTTGCGGATGAGTATGGTTGCTCCACTAAAAATATATGTTATGGGTTGTTTTCTCACCCGCAGAACATTTTTACATTCTACAATTTTTAGTCACATGTTACAGTCCGGACAAACGCTGTCATATGAGATGATGCACCCGAGTCCATGTACCACTGTCCATCAGGGGGCTGCTGCATAGAGAGATTTGCCATGGCATTTGAAATCTCAGTAGGAATTGCCATATTTGCCTGAGACGGAGTGGTAGGCCGAGAACCCAAAATGCCCTGCGGATTTGGCTGTGGCGCAGGCCCGCGAGTCCACTGTCTTGGGGCAGTCGGATATGGGCAGGGAGGAGAATAGACGGGCTGCTGCTGAGCCCACTGATGAGTCTGCTGATGTCCAACCCACTGCTGAGGCTGTTGCTGGGCGCACGGTTGCTGTCCGGCCCATGAGAGCTGCTGACCAGGCCAGACATTATTGAACGGGCCGGTCCAGTATTGTTGATGAGGTTGCCACGCAGGCCGAGTGGCTGAACGAGAAGACCCACGTGAACCCTTGGCAGATGTACGACGCCCACGATTCTGCACATCACGATTTCGATTCTGAGATCGAGCCGAAGACCTGTTAGAGTTATCCCGAGTAGAAGGACCTTGAGCATGAAGAGCCGAATTTGAGGTATTCGACTGAGTCTGCTTCATCTTACGGGTCTCCTCCAATACAAGCCGTGATCGGGCCTCATAGAATTTCGGAAGTGGATCAGTGTAGCAACGTTATCGTATGAATCCGATAATCCCGCAACAAGTTGGAGAACCAGCCGATTGTTAGAGACCGGAGCACCCATATCAGAAAGTTGATCTGCAATTACTTTCAACTCTTGGCAAAAACTGGACACATTAGGATAATCGTCCAATTTGACAGCAGAAAATTGGTTTTCAAGATATACAGTTCGTGAGTGTTTATTATCTTGAAATATAAGCCAGAGAGAGTTCCAGGCTTGAGCGGCAGTGCAATCCGGAGCAATTATGGTTTGTAAAAGATCATTGGAGATCGTACCGTATATCCACTGGAGAACTATGGCATCAAGACGATCCCAAATGTCGCTGGGAACCTCCGAGCTAGCAGTAGTGACTGTAGACTGTGTGTTGGTGACAGCTGGTGTAGCACTCGGATCTGCATCTGAAGCTGGCAGAGAATCTGCATCTGAAGCTGGAGCCGTGGTGACAGCAGCCTGATCTGCTGCATTTGTTGTAGTGGAAGCGGTTGACGTTGCAGAAGAGACCACACCCGAGTCGGACGCAGGAGATGACGCGGCAACCGGAAGTATGTGGTGTAATAAAAGGTACACCCTGCAGTGAACCTTGAACAATTCGGCCCAAGACGAATAGTGGCCCTTGTCCATTTCCAGCGTAATGGGGATGGTGCTACGGATATTTGATACCGTGAGAGCCGGATAGAGATGGGGATCAACCATTGATGTGCAGCAAAAATGGAAGAAAGCAACTGAGTTGAGAAGAATATGTATTCGGCAGAGAGGAAAACAAAAATTGGGAAGATAGAGTTATATTTGGCGGAAGCTATTAGAAGAAAGAAAAGAGAGTTTTAGTGTAGGTATAGCTCTGATACCATATTGGAATTAAAATCGTGGCTTGTTTATTCTGTTTCCTTTGTATTTGTATACACTTACAGATAAGGAAAGAGTGTTCAAAAGCCTAAACAATATTAGCTACAATATTCACTTGAGAGTTTGAATTGGTTCAAACTCTAATTACTTTATCATTATCTCTAACAGATATATCAGCACCTGAACGCAAATGGTCTTACTATTATTGTGAAAGGACTTTATAGGGGAAGGAGTATGTTCAACATTGCAGGCGACCACTAATCAACAGTGAAACCCCTCCCTCTGCATATGGCATCATGTTGTATTTGATGAAATTACCAAGGCTCAAGAACATGGTTATTATAGTATTGCTGCTTTCAAGGTAAGAACTAAGGGGATCACTTAATCTTTGATCCTCATGGTTTGGATATGCTCTGATTTACCCTCTTTCAAGTTTGTTTTTGTAAGGTTTCTTTCTTCATTGTTTTTGTTTCTTCGGGTTAGTCCCAATTGTAAGTTGGTGGTATATGTGGAAGACACTAAAGGAGACGAGATTTGTTCTATTTTTGTTGTCGATGCTGAGACTTGAGCTTAGATAGGTAACCCCTTAACTGCTGTAACATCATATGTTAAGCCTAGGTGTGGTTGCATAAGTTGGAAACATCCCAGTCGAGCGATTGCTGCCTTTATCATGAAAAGGATGATATGTTTTCTCTTGATCTCTAAAGCTTCTAAGAGCATGAAATTATTGTTTGTGGCATTTGAAAGCAAGGCCACTAGATTCACCTTTTATCTTGATATTCCCAAGCCTGAAAATGGGCTCCAGGTGCTGACACCTCGTGTAGGTGGCATTGACACAATAGTCAACCATCGTGGAAATTAAGAGGAGGAGCAATGAGTTTTTCAATTCGGAACTGGTAGCTTGTCCAGTGGATAATGTATCTGAAATTACTGTTTTTCTGCCTCAGAGAAAGGTAATGTACTATTCTCTTTTTCTTTTCCCTACTGGCAGGGATATACTAAATTTATCTATATAAATCATATTTAAATATGCTAATATTTTGATTGAGTTTTATGTAAACTATACAAAGAAAACTATTTACAAAAGAAGGGTGTTTGATATGGTGATCATAATACCCCAAGTTGTGCAGATGCTTTGTTTGATTACTGCTTCTATTTTGTGCCTGTTTTCTCTTTGTATATTCACTTAGAAGAAAGTTATACAAAATTGTAATGACCCCTTACGAATTTTTGGGTTCTGTACAGTATTAGAGTTCAGAATATACAACTTTTAATGACCATCTTGCTCTATTGGAGCGTGAAAACGGTCTGCCTAAAATAAGTACTTATCGCCTTCCACCAGTTGGTGAACCACTTGTAAGCCTTCAACGGGGTCAGGCTGTTGATTTATCGACCCTATATATTCAGTGGATCCCTCAGAACCATAGTTTTCTTCCAGAATTTTGTGGTTCTCTTATAGCTCATTAAGGACACCTCAGTCAGTACATGGTTACACCATAAAAATGGGCATATCTGTCTTATAGAAGGTTGAGACGGTGAGATTTGAGCAATTAATTTCTAAATTTTCTCGAAACTTCCCATTCAGTATTTGGCCAAAGGATTTAGGTAATGGAAATGGGCTTTAAAGGCCAAAAAATGACAATGAGCATATCCGATTTGATGAAAATAAATCTATGAATATCTCATGACTATGTATATACGCAGGTTGACATTATAACCCATGCATGCACATGATTTTTGTTTGAAAGTGCAAAAAGGGTTATTCATTATGTATACACAGTTTTGATTTGAACTTGCATAACACCTTTAGCATATTGTATTGCAAACAGATATGCATAGATCCAAGCCTCAAGGCTGTCCTTGTTAGATCGAGGTTTAATTTATGCAATTGCACATATTCGAGGAGGTGGTGAAATGAGAAGAGGGTGGTATGAAAATGGGAAGTATTTAGAGAAAAAAAAAATACTTTGACAGACTTCATTGCTTGTGCTGAGTATTTTATAGATAACACGTGCACTTCAAAAGGAAAGTTGTGTAGTAATGGAAGAAGAGCTGGGGGATTATTTATGGGTGCTGTTCTTAGCATGAGGCCTGATTTGTTCAAGGCTGCAGTTGCTGGATCCAACAATGTTAGATCCAACAATCCATCTCACAACCTCTGAGTGAGAGGTAATTTTCTTCACGCTATATTCTGCTGTCCATAAATCGGACGACTATAATTCTGATACCAGTAAGTTACTAGAAATTACCTTCATGAAATGTGCAGGTATAAGGATTTCAAGGAAATTTATGTTCCTCTACGTAGGCCTTCTAATTAAATTTACCATTACATGACAGCATATTCACCTGTCGGTAACGTGAGCAATGTGTTCTACATTCTTAATTTTTGCACTGTTGAATAAAGTAATTTAGTGGTGTTTATTTGACCTATAACATTATCTCACTCAGGTTGGGGTTCAAAATTACCCAAACATTCTTGTTACTCCTTAAGTAACTAAGGGTCACTGTGGTTGGTCCTAAAAGTCAGGGTGGTAATGTTATGCACACTATTTAGTACCTACATGTTTCATCCAAGTTTCTGCAATATCCTTATCTTTTCTGTGCCAGTTTACTTTACACTTGCACATACCAGACTAGTGTATTGCCTAATTCCTTTCAAGTACCTGTCTTTGTTTGTCCACTTCATTTTAGTACTTCTTGATGTAAACTGCCTCAATCTGTTCCAACTTTCCATTGCTCTCTGCTCAACCTCGTCGGTTTTGTTTCTCGAATACCGTGTGACGCTACCGTTCTTCTTGAGTGCAGATTTGAGAAACTTCAAGAAGATGCATTCACATGCATTAAGGTCATGGTTACATAGAGAATGAACTGGAAATATTGTTTTTTTTTTACTGTTCTCAGATTGAATTTGACTGAGTGAATCAGTTCTAAATGTGAAGCAATTATTTGTTCCTGTTAGGTTATCAAGGGGTAGGGTAGGGCCCTCTCCTCTCCATAAATTGCTTGGGGTCCTCAAGAACCATTTTAGACCAACTATCGTGCCTTTAGGAAATCAAGGCCTCTTAAAGCCTTGAATTTCTATTTCAGTTGGTCAACATTGGGGATTAAAATGCCCTTTACAGCGCAATCACGGCGGCCAAACCGTTGGTACTGCCCCCACATCGAATTGAGCAACAGTGCAAATGCTCATTAACG
>JAYMTN010002732.1:0-10688 GCA_036897425.1 Erodium trifolium | reverse complement strand
TTTAATTAAAAATAAATACGAAATAGAAACACAAAAAAATTATTGCATGTGGTTAACTACATCTACAGCTGCTTGTTGCGTTGTTGCGTTGACTTTTGAGGAGCATTGAATTGAACTTTTCAAGGTTAAGGGCGTGTGTGCACATCACACCCTCCTTTTATAGCTAGTTTTGGATGCTATAAACTTGCTTCAGAGACATAAACTCGTAATGGGGTCCATCTTCTTGTTTACATCACCGGACTATGATGGGCCCCTAACCCAACCAGATTCTGATGTCCCTCTAAGGGATATTCGAGGTTTTGGCGGCACTTATCATCGTTTCTAACATTAATTCAGGACGCGACCGTGGAGGGAGGTTTGTCGGAGCTTCTTGGGTCGAAGGTCACGTCTCAGAAGAGAGCAGGGGAAGTGCAAGTAGAGCTAGAAAGGCGAGGGCTGGAAAACAACCCCACTCGGACACATGAGGCTTCCCGTCTATGGGCTGTCCGGTGGACTAACAGCCCCCCAGCTCTCGGGGTCCTCCATCATCTCACTTGATTCATGCCCGTATTAGGCATATTCCTCTGCAATTTAGTGTTTTTTTCTTGAAACTCACATTGGTATCAGGCCACAGTGATCGGGTTCAGATCGAGTCGGAGATGGATTTGGTTTTCGTTCTTGTTCTAGACCTAGATTTTTTTCATAGTTCATTTATTATTTGCTCCCACACAAAAAGTCTGTCTATGCCTCGAGGCCCTTTTTAAAGATTAGTTGTTGTCGGTCCGAGGAGGGACTACTCTCTATATTCTTGTGGTACCATGTTTCAGTATTAAGCAATAAAATCTTTTACGGATGGACTACTCCCTATATTCTTGTGGTACCATGTTTCAGTATTAAGCAATAAAATATTTTATGCTTAAAAAAAATTAAATTGAATTTATTTTCCATATATAAAGAACCAAATTATCGGAATGTCTCTTTTATATGACAAATTAATGGTACATAATACTTGTGTAAGATGTTTTTGTAAAAGAATTATAATATTATGTAAAGTGACCTAAGTATCATATATTGTTTAGTCATGCAACTAAAATCGGTTAATTTGATTAATAATCGAAATGGAACGAAATTTATTGGGTCGATTCGATTAGGTTAGTGAAATGAAAAAAAAAATTGATTAGGTTTGTAGAATTTGATATTCGATATTTTAAGTAAGCTAAAAAAATCATTAATATTTGATCGAATAATCGAACGCCCACCCCTGCCTGCCAAGAAAACATGACGATCTCGTCTTTCGACCAAAGTTTGTTTAGAGGTCTTGAATTGAGAAGTATATCTTTACTGAATGGACGAGGCCTTTAAGCACTTGATAAGTCACAATTGTCGGAGGGTACTTGGTCTAGGAACCCCTGAATAAAATAGTCATGGGCTCCATTTTCATCCTTACATTACTTTGGTGTCATTTCTGAACATATCTCTTTGTTCAAAATAAGAAACAAACAACTATCTAAGCAGGCAAAAGAGAACGAGTAACTGGCAACAAGTTGATTCAATGATCGGCAAATGGTACAATATGGAGAGAAACCCGTGTCATTTTTGAATTTTTTCAATCAAAATACATCAAAAACAAAGCTCTATTACAAGCATCTACAATACTTCGCCAAAATCACCTTACTCAAGAACCATCATCTATTGCTCTCATCATTTCACTCAACAGATATAAACTAAAACAACTTTTGTACAATATAGATTTTCCCCGCTGAGGGCATTTCATCTTGCCTCTCCACAGTCCATCGTCCCTCACAATGCTATGCCCCTGGTCTGCGCTCTGACTTAGCATAGTGCATTCTGATGGCTTCAACAGGATCTGAGATGCTGGTGCATGGTATTGTTCCAACATTTACTCTTGACTGGTGCAAGCTTGATATTGATTCAAGTCCGTTCCTTCTCTGCATCTCAGAGAGCATATCTTGACGCTGCTTCATGTCTACTGTCAACGGCTGTACATCAAGGCTTCTAAAAACATGATAGTCAACAATTCCATTACCACTGCTTCTCTCCCTCACCGGAAAAGCCGAAACTCTGTTCAAACTGCATTCATTGGCATTGCTGCTCCTCATAACCGCCTGCTGCTCTATCTTGGATGATGCCTGATACTTCCCAAAAGCAACTGGATATTTGGCAGGCAAAGAGGAAATTCCCGTTTGCATTTTGTTCCCATCCCAATATCCATAACTTCTCATGGGGATACTCTCAAGCCCCAAATAGTTGTTACGATCAAACTCCAAGAGAGCTGAGCTTGAATTTCCATTCATACTGCTGTGGACATTGAATATCATATTAGATGACATGTTGCACGATTTAGAATGGTTGACAACCTTGTCATCATTCTTCTGCTGCGAACATGGGGTGGTGAGTATTGTACCAAACAATTTCACATCACCATTCCTGGATGGTTTCTCTGTGTCTGACAAACTTCGGGAACGTGATTTTCGATAATCACTTGTTTGTTCTAAGTTTTGAGGAGTAACTGAATGAGAACTTGAACTGCTGCTACATTTCTGAAGATAGCAACCCTGTCTATTCGAGAAATTTCCCTCCGATTTTGATAGGCCTTGAATTTGCACACAACTAACATCATCTCTATTTGCCACCTCCTTGCAAGGCAACTTCGGCGGATAACCCCTGAGAATTGGAGAAGACTCCACTTGATTCACTAAAAGTTGGCCTGAAAGATTCTGCTGACAATCATTTCTGCTTCCAGACCTGCGATACTGCTTATCTCGACTCTCAGAATCACGTGTTGATGACAGGCTATCTTGGTTCAGGGCTTTCTCACATTGAACTGCAGAATCTTGTGACGATGAATTTGCAGTAGCAAAAGACCTCCTTGGCTGCAACAACTTGACAGATTTTGACGGTAGGGAAGACAGGTATCCGTTTTCAGAGTTGAGACTAGGCCCTGAACAACAACTTGTCTCTGCAACCAGAAGGGGAGAACTAGGTACGGTGTTTGAATCCTGTGCTGAGCACTGTAAATTGCTATCCTGACCCCTTGTGCCTGCATTGCAATTTTCATCTTCACTGCATCCAGAAAATAAGGCTTCCTGTACCTCTAATTTATAACTCATCCCCCCAGCAGCAGATGCACCTACAGTCTCAACAAGCACAGCATTAGAACTAGATGGGCCACTTACTGACTCGACTTTAGAAACTTCCTGTTGAGTTACCTGCCCCCCTTCATCTCCTGCATTGATCAGTGTAACTGCACTTCGAGGGGCTTGCACTAACTCAGAGACATCAACACTACCTTTATCACCATCACTAACTGACCCAGATTTGTCCACCATCTCGCATTCCTCAGGGATTGCAGCCTCTGAGCAGTTCTGACTGATATTGCTCACAGCCTCAAAAACGTCACTGTTAGAAACAATAACATGTGAAGGAGGGTCCACCTCCATTTTTAAGACAACTGCACCAATCTTCATAAGGCAAGCGTCTTCAGCACCACTTCCACCTCCATTGGCATCATCTCTCACTGATTTTCCCACATAATGCCTAGGATGTATCAAATCCAATCCTAGACACTTCCTAGCCTTGCTAAAGAAGACCTTACACTGATCCCTGGATCTTGTTCTGACACAGCGTGAAATCTTCACAAAGTCCTTGCCATAGGACGATACAGCCTTGATAAATATAGACTTCTCTTCATCGGTCCAATCGACAGAGTCCATCTCCCCACAACTCTCATCTGAGCAAGTTTCATCACCCAAATTCCGTGTAACAACAGGAATAAAAGGCTGTTTTATAGTAGAATTCACTTTTTGGTACTTCCCATCGCAATAGCCCTCTCCAGCATCAACAGCACTTGTGATGCATGAACTCATTGCCTCTGACGACACGGAACCACATACACCAGCTAACACATCAGCAGCAGCTGTTTCTCTGTCATTGACCAGATCAAAACTGCTACTACTTTCTAGGATGCCGTCATCACCCCGGGGTACTTTTGACTTACTATAATCACCTAGATAAAACTTCCCACTATGGCGATTTACCACATTGCTGTTTGTGTGAGCTGCCATCACTGAAACAGCGCCCAACACGTCAAGGGAGGCAACATTGATATCTCGATTCCATTTTTTTCCTGACGTCACCATGTAGGTACTAGTAGAGGGCTTCCCTTGCTTCCTGACATCCAGCTTCTTCTTTGTTTTCTCAAAGCAATCAGATTTGTGATTCTTGTAATAAAACTCCACACAATCTGCAGTAGTCTTGTGCTCGAGAAATGAAGCCATTTTACTGAAATCCTTTCCAAATATTGCTAGCTTATCCATGAAAATTTCCTTCTCCTCGGACGTCCAAGGGTTGATCATGGCCCTTTCTTTCTCAACAGCACATGGATCTTCAACCAACCCATTACTAGTGACAAACCTTGAGACCAGCTTCTCTTTCTTGTCCAAAATTAATGATGGCATCTTCAAGGCATTCCTGTAAGGCCTCACTTTGGAATCTAATAGTATCTTGTTCGAAAAATTAATTATCTCTGCAGTAGGGACTATGCTTGAATTTCCTGATGACATAGATGCAAAGAAAACAAATAAATATATGTCACTATCAAGACATTACAAGTGTCCAAAAAACCCATTTGACAATCAATACCTAAATCGGGATTGGGCTTAGAGCAGGCCTTCACCATATGAAAATAGTACAAACAAAATGGAATGTGTATAAGATGTGCAATTGCATCTCTAAGTGTAATAAGCAAGGTTGTAAAAAACACTAGGCGTTAGTCAGGCGGCAAAGACCCCTAGGCGCAAGGAGGGGACTAATCGGGATTAATCGGATTATTATTTTTATTTTATTTTAGTAAATAAATAATTATAGTTGCAAAATATAGTATATAAAAGTACTTTTTTTAAATATGAAAATTGATTATTTAATAAAACCCAAACTTTCAGCCCATTATTCAAGCCCACTAATCTAGTCCAAACCCAACTAACATATTAACTCTACCCCTCTAATAGGCCCAACTACAAGTACAACCCATATCCATCTAAACTACTCATATCCATACCGATCTAATATAAGTAATAACTTAGCCCGTGTAAGTGTAAGTGTGTAACCCAGCCCTATTTTCATCTAACTGCAGATGTAAGTGAGCCGCCGCCACAACAACTCCTCCCTCTCTCTTCCCCACTCTGGCTTCCCTCTGCATCTTCTCCCCCACGGGTCACGCCTCTACATTTCAGCGAGGTCTCTTCTCCGTTTGTTCTTTGTCCATGTCGCTCCCTTGCTCCGACTCGGCCACCTTGCGCCGCCTAATCGCCGTTAAGTTAGACGGCCGCCTCCCTCCACCCAAGTTGCACTAATCGAGCCGGTAATGGTGATTTCCATGCCTAGGCGGCCGCCTAGCCGACTTTTACAACCTTAATAAGACACTAGTGAAACATAGCACAACAATAAAGAAAAAAGCACGCAGCATCTAGTAAGACATAATACTAAAACATTAAACGGCCTGCTTTCTCCAGAAACCATGAAACACACATTTCAGGCATCAACCTAAAACAAACATACCACTCTGCTATTCACGAGTAAATGAATGATTAATAGAATAAACTCAAATTAATTGTGTTTTTCTGAATAGCAAGCTTGAACTAATTATCATGCATTGCCAGAAACAAATTCAGAGATGTGCTTACCATGAGAAGAAATGCGGGGCCGGATGTAAGAGCGCTGCTTATGACACCCACTTTGAGCAGTTCGTAAGCTTGAATCCAATTTTCTCTGAGATTTTGAGCGATGTTTCTTTATAGAAAGCACTTCCAAATCTTCCTTCCACAGATGCCGAAGGGCTTTAAACTTAAGGCTAATAGCTCTCTCCTTAAATCTTATAAAGCGCTTCCTCATTGCAAAATTTTCTCTAATCATTGATTCATTTTGGCAAATTGAGTCACCGTCGGATTTGCCAGACTTATATTGATTACAAGGCATTAACTTATTAAATACTTCATATGCTTGATCTGCAGATTCTTTATTGGAAGCCATTATTAACTTACATAGCATACCTTCATCAGCATGAAAACTTAGATCCCTGGAAAGAGGTTCAGCATTTAATATTTTCAACACACTGCTATCTTCACAAGTAGGTTCACCAATCTTCTCAAGCAAACCGGATCTCAAACAATTAAGCGCTGGGTTTGCAGTACGAGCTTGAATCAGATTGCCCAAACATTCACCATCTCCCCCCATACCAGATGTAGAGACTGCATTCATCAATGCAAGCGGTTCCACGAACTTAGATGTAGCAGTTCCTGGACTATCAATATCTTCATCTTTAATGTCTGCATGAGAATCTTCCAATGCACCATTGCAGAATGCCATCTCCTCCATAGTTGTATCCCCACAAGAAATAATTTGCAATGGAGCAGGTCTAGGAATCACAAGACCTTGTTCATGGGAAGCCTTTGCATTGCTCTCAACTCGCAACGAACTAGAGGCAGCTGGACGAGCAGAGCTCTCACCACACTCAGATTTCAGTGACTTAAGCTCGTTTTCAAGCCTATCTACTTCAGTCTCCGTAACCTCCAATTCCTTTGAAATGTCACCTTTCCATATAAGCAACTTACTCATTGCTGTAGATCTGACAAAACTAGTGTCCATAGGACCTGAATCATCAGACTGTAGCAACTCAGTAAGTGAAGAACCTAAATTAGCAATTGAACTTGTATCCATATTCTCTAGATTAAAAGGGAATCTCCCAAGTTGACTCAGCATCCCAGGACCCGGTGACATGCATACATTACTGGCAGCATCATTGCTAATGGTCTTGAAAAATAACTTCTCCAATCCTGAAACAAAGCAAGCGCTTCAATTAAGGCATACTCCAACAGGACCAAGCTAGATAAAAAAAAGTCAGCAGAATGGCTACAATTATCCTGAGCAGTTCATGCTCGTAATTGCATTCCCGGGAGGAACATTTCAAAAACAAAAAGGTGACGGCTCATTAACAGTAGTAGATAAACAAATAGAAACAAACTTGCTTTACAAAACATGGAATGAACAAGAAAAAAAACAGTAGATATGAATCTAGATGAAATGATTTAGAATATAGTATTGCAAAAAAAAATCATGAAGTTTGCTTCAACATAACAATTTTAGAGAACTAAATGGATTAGTAACATACTGAATAATAACAACAAGCACAAGGAAGCTATGCAGAAACAGGATCAAAATTACAAAAATAGATGCAGCTTACAAGCCTAGTGTACAACATAACAGATAAAATGATGATTATAAACATAACATATGAAGTTGAAGTAAACTGGCCCGCAAATTGAAGTAATATTGGCAAACCAGAGTATGGCATAAGTAGGAAAATTTCCCAGTAGAATCCAAATGCAGACAATAGAATATAAAACAACACAATTGACACTGATTTGAAATAGTTTTGTTTCAGTGATCTGATATTGGAGTAGTTTTATTCAAGGGATAGAGAAATATAATTTGATGGTTTTTATCATTGGTATAGATTCATCTAAAGTGGACATGTTCCTAGCCATGGAAGTGAATTTAAGATTTATGGCAAGTGCAATGATAACTTCATTGGCTATGTTTGTGGTTTAATAACAAAAGATTTCAAAAATATACCATACACCAACCCCAACAGAATTTGCTTCAAAAAACCTATATCTCCTAAAATTAACACAAAATACAACAGTAAAACAGGGGTATGTATATTTCACAAAGGGCCAGTCTACCAATAGAATCTAAGTATATAAGAAACTTCACAGAGCTGAAACATTGAATCACCTCACAACTTATAACAAAATAATTGATTCCAAGATGCTTCATCTCTAAAATGAGGAACATTTCAATTTACCTGGTGAAGAACTGCAAGCCACGGAGGATGGAGTTGCAGGAGAGGCGCAGTCTGAAAAACTGTTGACTTTAGGGCTTTTGTCAGACAAACTTGAACCATGCCCATAGACTGGTTCTGAATGGCTAGCAGAAAAGACAGACACAGTACTGTTCAAACCTCCATCAGGGACATCAACTTTCTTTTTCTCATACTTTGCCAGCCCTTCACCCCATTTAAGACGGGGCTTCTTCCTAGAAGTAGTTTCTTCCAAAGGTGCAGAAGCAGATGTAACAAAGGTAGCAGCATCTCCAGAAGGGGACTGAACTGGTGACACATTCTTTGGTAATGATTCCACCTTTGCTTCACTGTAATCGACACCTCCCATGCTCTTTAAGCTACTTGAGTGGCTGACACCAGAACCACGTGAAGATAAACTCCCAGAACGAGCCCACTTCAGGGTCTTCCATTCAAGTGAACCCAATGGGTTCTCTTTATCACATCTCTGGCTTGTGCCAGACGCATTGACCCCTATCTTATCAAGCTGGTCTTTCGAGGGAAACTGATTGCCTGTATTGGTAAAGTCAAAATGAGTATGAGGAGGGTATGCTGAAGTATCGTCACTGGACCTCTGATCATTCACTTCATGTGGCCTTCCAGGGGTGTTGGGAGACCCATTGCTAGTTTCCAAAGAATAACCTCTCCAATCTCTCTGGCTAAAAGATGGTCCCCTGTTTTCCCTACTATTCCGGCCATATTTCCCTTCGGGTCGTGAAATAGATGGTCTGCAGGTATCATCTTCCTCCATCTTGTCACAAGGTCGAGGCTGG
Organism: Erodium trifolium; assembly: GCA_036897425.1. Taxonomy (NCBI): domain Eukaryota; kingdom Viridiplantae; phylum Streptophyta; class Magnoliopsida; order Geraniales; family Geraniaceae; genus Erodium; species Erodium trifolium. The sequence goes on along the minus strand of JAYMTN010002732.1, from coordinate 2,021 downwards.
GTATACCCATTACCATAATCTTCAGAAAACAAGTGAAACCAACAAAAAATAATCAATACAGGAAGAAAATTATATCACAATCCCTAATTGTCAATGATATTTATCATAATCCCACTAAAAATCAACCTTTCCCATGGAAATCCCAGGTTTCCCAAGCACGAATACCTATAGGATCTAAGAAAAACAAAATTTCACCACGTGGGTAGAACAATAAAGCTCTGAAATTGGTTTTCAAAATCGATAAACACCCAGCATCCCAGCCCCGCCCATAGAGGGGACCCTAAACCTAACAAACAGAGACAGAAGAGCTACTGATAAAGCTAAAACTGACCTGGATGTCTGCGAAAATCCGCGGATCCCCAGCGATTGAACTCGCGCTGGCCATGGTGCGAGGGCGAATCCCTCCATCTCGCGACAGACCCAAATGGCTCCGACCTCTCGTGCTTCCTCTCCTTGAAGAAGTCTTTCCGATCCACAGACAATGGTTCAGGCGGCATGAAAACTAACCCAAGGGCATGGACGACCACAATCCCACCGTTGTAGCGACGCAAGGCACGAAAATTTCAAGGCTTTGGGCAACGACGAAAGGCGCAAATAGCAATTACTGGGGATTCCCAAATACCATATTCACCAGACGCAGCGACAAGACACTGATCCTTGAGCTCGAATATCGTCAAACAGAGCTCTGAAAAGCCCATTAACAAGACTCTAAACAGCAGATCGAAAGCCAAATCGCCCCCAAAGCACACTAAGGCCACGGGCACCGAATACACCAATCGAAACCAATACCTCAGCTACCTGGAGAGGCCGATTGAATTCCGGTATCCGCAAGCGGAGCAGGCGACGACGTGAATGGATTGTTAGGGTTTGAGAAATTGCCGTCAGCGTCTCCTTGTCTTCTCCCTCTGAAAATTTTCTCTCTCTTTCTGGGCTGGTGGGAAATCTGAATTAGGAGCGAGAAAGTGACGACAAAGAGAGCCTTGAGGCAGAGGACTGGTATCCGTATCTCAACCGCGCCATTAACCCTATTTCTATCTGCTTTCGCGTCCGCTTATTAATTTTTGCTTTTTTATTCAATTTCATTTATTTATTTCTCTTTTTTATTTCTTATTCTTATATCTTTTTCCTTTTTTTTCACTTTGGCCCCTCCACCCTTCTCGGTTTTCCCTATTTTCTTTTCTCTTTTGGTTTTCTCCCTAATACGCCCTTGGTTTTTGAATGATTTACCAGGGTAGCGGAAATAATTTTTGGCGCCATCCCCACTTTTTTCTGTTGACCGACTTTAGTCCCTTCTTTGTTAAAAGTTACCACACTTTAGGCTAAACTATCACCCCTAACTTGTCTATGTCATTTTTCATCTCGAGTCCTTACTAAGGTTGTTGGCGTATCGATTAGTAGAATAAAAAAATATTAAATTAGTTTTTCTCTCCTCTATCAATTAGTATTGTCAGTTAGTAACCTTGAGTCATACTTTATTTTGTTGGCTGATGAAATAAATTAATATTAAACATAACAGTTTTATTATAAATAAATAAAAACCACACATTACACGATTAATTTTACTGAACCTTAAACTAAACATAGGTTAACAACGATTTATTATCACCGAAGCGGAAACTAAACATGTGTTAACAACGATTTATATTTCGTTACAATGTTGTAGCCACTCGGGTTGGTCTTTGATGAGGTTCCAGATCGCGAACTTGGTGAAAGCTTGGCGATGTCGGTCCCGATACATGTCTGCCGCCAACGCTCTGAGTTGATCATCGGTTTTCCCCAGCATCCGAGCATGAAGTTTTTCACGGCCGATTAAATTGAATTGTCTTACCTTGATGGACGTCCTTTGCCAATGGTCCTTAATCTACCTCTCGGTTCGTAGTGGGGCAGCATCAGAGGCCGATTGGACGTAGTAGTTGTAAACATCCGGACAGTACCAAATGTTTGGCCCCGGGCGAGCATGTTGAAGCCACACAAGGCCCAACACCATTTCTTCTTCGGCTGACCACGGAAAAGTACGATGA
>JAYMTN010002731.1:0-10689 GCA_036897425.1 Erodium trifolium | reverse complement strand
TCGCCCGGGGCCCGACCCGCCGCCGCCGCTTCGCTCGTCTCCCTCGCCCGCGGCAACGATCGGTACGGGAGCCTCATCATCGAAGAAGGAGGCGTCGGCCCTCTGCTCAAATTGCTCAAAGAGGGGCGCGTGGAAGGTCAGGAGAACGCCGCCAGAGCGATTGGGCTTCTGGGTCGTGACCCGGAAAGCGTGGAGCACATGATCCACGCCGGCGCGTGCTCGGTGTTGGCCAAAATCCTGAAAGAAGGACCCATGAAGGTTCAGGCCGTGGTGGCTTGGGCCGTGTCGGAGCTCGCCGGAAATTACCCCAAGTGCCAGGATCTATTCGCCCAGCACAACACAATTCGGCTTCTCGTGACCCATCTGGCTTTCGAGACCGCAGAGGAACCCATGAAATACTCTATCACCAGCCACAAGGCCACATCAATCCACGCCGTCCTCGTCGCAACTAAGAATTCCAATTCCAAATCCAATTCAAATTCCAATGCCTATCTTGTTGATGTTAAGGACGATGATGAGAAGCTGGGAAGAGGAATTGCTCATCCCACCGGGAATCAGAGTATGCACAATGTGGTCACCACCACAATGGCAATGAAGAAGCCGAGGCCGAAGCACCAGCACAGCCACAGCCTTTCAAGCATCAAGGGGAGGGAGACCGAAGACCCCGCCACCAAGGCCAATATGAAGGCAATGGCCGCTAGAGCCCTCCGGCAACTCGCCCGGGGAAACTCGCCCATTTGCCGGAGCATCACGGAGTCCCGGGCATTACTGTGCTTTGCTGTTCTCTTGGAGAAAGGACCCGAAGATGTTCAGTACAACTCGGCCATGGCGTTGATGGAGATCACTGCAATGGCAGGGATGGACACTGATTTGAGAAGGTCAGCATTCAAACCCAACTCGCCCGCCTGCAAAGCTGTAATTGATCAGCTACTCAAAATCATCCAAAAGGCCGAGGCCGAGTCAGACCTCCTGGTGCCTTGCATCAAGGCAATTGGGAACTTGGCAAAGACGTTCAGGGCAACGGAAACAAGAATCATTGGGCCGATGGTGAGGCTCCTCGACGAGAGGGAGGCCGAGATCTCTAGGGAGGCTTGCATTGCACTCACCAAGTTTGCGTGTGTTGAGAACTACCTTCACGTGGACCACTCCAAGGCGATAATAAGCGCGGGAGGAGCAAAGCACTTAGTCCAGCTGGTCTACCTTGGAGAACAGATAGTTCAGGTCGCGGCACTAGCGCTGCTGTGCTACATTGCACTCCATGTCCCTGACAGCCAAGAGCTTGCCAAGGCGGAGGTTCTCGCGGTTGTCGAATGGGCATCGAAGCAAAACGGCATGAACCAGCACGAGGCGCTGTTACTGGAGGCCAAGAGCAGGCTGGAGCTTTATCAGTCCAGAGGGTTTCATTGACTCAATCGATAAGTACAAATTCAAATCCTTTATTCCTTATGTATCTATGTATGTATGTACATATCTTTTTTCTCTAGGGAAATTGAATTGTTGATCCTATAGATCAAGGATCAGTTACCAGAGTTTGAATAGCTTTAGTCTCAATCTGTATGCATTATTAATACCATAATCTGGGGATGGATTGATTTTCCTTGCCCAGAGAAATAAATTTTCTGCCATATAACTTACTTTCTATCTAATTAATTATGTTTCTGCTATTTTTGCTTGTTGTGTAAGAGATTGATTGACTTCTTCCATTTTTCATGATTTATGTCTATGGACAAGTGAACATAGGGCAGCCATTATTGATAGAAATAAGATCCCTAAAACCTAGAAATGAAGCTAGACTAATACATCTTCAGTGATGGGTGGAGCAATGTTGGTAGGTAAAAATCTCGACACAAATTAGAAAACAATGGCTTGTGGTTTCCCTGATGATCCTTCCCTCAAGATGCTCTTGCTAGTGAAATTCCGATCGGTTTCTAGCCCGACTTCTCCGGTTCTAATACTCTCTAACATGAAGGTCAGCTTTCTCGCTATCTTTGATTTTGCTTTGTTGAGTTTCTAAAGATGGGAGAGGCAAGTAGGAATGGGATTTAACAAAAAAAACTCGTGTTTGTTTCCTTCTTCATGATCGGTAGGTTTTTATGTTGAAGACGGGGATCCTTTTTGCAAGGTTTGAGTTGGTGTGACATCTTTTTTTTCTTATCAGCAAATATATATAAAGTTCAAGTCTGAAAAACCAGGGCCTGAACGAGGGTATGATCCCTCAAGAAACAAACATAGAACAATCCGAGTCAAACAAGCTAAGATTCTCAAAAAGAAAAAAGAAAAGGGTCTAACATCACCTACACCCGGATATTGTGTAAATTATGTTCATAGATGCTAAAATCAGTTTCGTTGAGCTCATCACTCTCGCCTCCTCCATGTTCATGTCCCTCCTCTTCTCTACTGTATGATCTATACATATGATTCTATTTCCAACCGTTTGGATTCATAAGCATGTTTAGAGAGTTGTTTTGATAAAGGAAGGTGTTTTAATACAGTAGCTTATTAGGCGGCATTTCCAGAAATCATTAACAACTTAGGCATTGCATATGAGCATAGGCAATATCTACCATCGATTCCTACATCTCGCATTCTCGGGGTTCTCTCTTACCCTCTCCATGTTCACAACCCTAGCGACCTTTCCTGATCTCGCCGGTGACGGGCACGGCTACGGCTATGGTCGTTACTGGCGGAGATCTCTTCCCTGTGCCTTCCTCTCTCTCTTTCCCCTCAACCAATTTGACCCTTCTTCTCCGTTCTCCTACCCTCGTCCGATTCGTTTGATTAGGAGGGGTTCTTGAGCTCTTTTCCTCGACGGCGATGCTCCTCTCCGATTTCGGGTGTGGGAAGTCCTTCTTCGCCTCGCTGGAGTAGATCGACGCGGTTGTGTGTCGAGTTTCTCGCCGTTCGTGGTCTGGTGCTCTGAGGTCCCTCCTTCCCGGCGTAGATCTGGCCTCTCTCAGGTCAGCTCCTTGGCCGCTGGGGCGTCTCTCTTCTAGGTGTGGCACGATTTACCTCCCCCTTGGGAGGTTTATCGCGGATCTGATTCGTGCTCAAGGCCTTGTGTTGGTTTCCTACGGCTCAGTGGAGGTTGTCAGCTGCTCTTCAGTTCCGGTGATGAACTCCGGCATTGGTCGTGGGACGTGTTTCCTTTTCAAGGATCGCTGTGATTCCGGACTGTGACTGTTACTGTTGAACCAGTGCTGCTTCTGGTAAAGCTCCCCTTTGCGCTGTCTATGTTAGGTATTCTTCTCCTCTCCTCCCTCTCTTCATGTTGATTTTGTTTCTGTGCGCCCTTCCATTCTTGTAGTCGGAATCGCCGTTTTAGGGTTGGCCAGCGGCGATAGCATTGGGCTTCGGCCCTAGGAACTCAATTGATTTTGTATATTGGTTGGTTAATGTCCTTGCCGTGTTGTGGTCCTGACTACCGGAAAATGCAAAATCTCTGCTCCATTCGGAGTTTGAGGTTCTGAGGACAGGGAGAGGATATAATTCATACTCAGTTTAGCAATGAGGGGTTGCGGGTTGTGGGTTATTGCTGCGATTTTCTAGTTGGATTTTGGGTTAGGTTCGGTGTTGCTGGGTTGATTGGGCTCTCTGTTTCGTTTTCTCTGATCGCCGGTTGCCTGCTTCTTTAGAACAAGGTCTCTGCTTTTGGCTCTCACAAGTTCAGCTCAATTTCACCCCATCTCAAGCATTAGGAAATCTTTGCCCTTTCATATTCACCCCAAGCCTAAAGTTTTGGCTCATTCACCTGTCCTACAAGGACATTCATTTGATCTACAATCCTCTTCAGAGCATTTCATCCCAGTGTACAAGGGCATTCATATGTTGAGCCTGCAATTGGCTCCCTTAACTCATCATATTCACTTCTGGCTCATTCATCTGCCCTGCAAGGACATTCAATTGATCTTCAATTCACTTCAGAGCATTTCATCTCAGCATTCCATCTCAGTGTACAAGGGCATTCATACGTTGAGCCTGCACTTGGCTCGCTCAACTCATCACATTAATCCTTGGGAAGGGCTTCATTCAAAGAGTTCATTGGTTTTTCTGATGTTGTATTTGGTTGTAATTCTGCACCTTTTCAGGACTTGTTTTATGTAGCTTCGGCTCTTTCTCACTCACAATCTGTAGCTAGATTATTTTTTTTGTAACCTTTTTCTTCCTCAGGAGAGGGTAATTTATCATATGCTTTCGCTGATAAAAAAAAAACTCACAAGATAGAGAAAAGAAGGATTAGTTCTATTTTAAAAATCGTCGATTGAAAACTTTAAGTAAACATCTTGAAGTGTTATTATTGTTTGTTGGGATACGTTTGACTATCTAAACCTATCCACGGATTACAGGTTACTACCTGCATGTACTAAAATTACTCATGACTACCTAACGTTGACCCATTTTTACACTTTGGTACCTTTTCTGAATTTTGTTGAATTTTCCGTTGACAAAAAATGTTAAAAAAGCATGTGTAAATTATGGTCATTAAGTTTTCCTAAGTGTAAAAGTTTGTCAACGTTAGAATAGTCATGAATAATTTTAGTACATTTGGATAGTAATTTGTAATCCGCTGATAGATTTGGATAGTCAAACGTAATTATCCCCGATTTGTTTTCTTCTCCTTTCATATGATCATGACTTTGTTTATTTCATATTCAGTGTATGTTCTCTCTCGCCCTCATATAAGGTTTAGTTGTTAACTAGTCTATCTTTAATGTACACTCGAAGTCTACCTTAATGTTTTATCATTTAGGTTAGATCTTTAACAATAATGTACAAAACCTTGTCCAATTAACGTAGAAATTTTGAAAACTTAGGGATCCCATCCAGACAATTTTTTTAAAGTAATAATTATGTAAAAATCGAGCATAATTAAATGTAGTTAGGGTACATCTAAAAGCATATTCAGTCTTTAATAAGGTTGTTGTCTGATGGAAACACTTAACATATTAAAATAATTCTATCAGTTGAAACTATTAGAGGACCAACTCAACTAAAAGGTCAAGCTAATAGTTGAAGGCTCAATTATAGTTATATTCTAACACGCGTCCTCACGGACAAATCCGTTTTACGAGTTTGGAGGTGAATTTTAGAAGAGAGGTATAAGGGTTGGCCCACTGTGGGCATATTTGAGAAATTGAGAAATAATTAGAAATTTTTGTAGAGAGCGGGGTTTGAACCTGAGTCCATGAGGTACCAAACTCTGATACCATATTAGAGGACCAGCTCAACTAAAAGCTCAAGCTAATAGTTGACGGCCCAATTATAGTTATATTCTAACATAAAAAAAAAAAGTTTAGTCTGAAAAAAGGGTCTGAAAGCAACAAAATAAGTTTTTTCTTCACAATATCGTATTAGTCGGTGGATAGCGTCATTGACGAGTTTACGTCGGCGTTTTGCTCTTTCCACCAATGTTTCATCTCCGTCAACACAAATCTGTTAATGAAACGCCCACGACTGAAGATGCTCTGACACGCATATTCTGCAACATTGGTAAATAATTATTCAATTTTCTTTGCTATGGATATTCAACTGAATTTCAGTCATGTTGTGGACCAAACAACTCTCTCTCTCTCAAAACATATGACATGCACATGTACATGTACTTGCACGAAGCTTATAAATGTCGGTAACTGGTAACTAAACACAACAATATTGCAATGGTCCGAAAGAAACAAACAGAGAAAGGGTTTCCAATAAGTTGACATAGTCTGAGATTGACAGGCTCTGCTATTTTCCAGGTGGATTTGATAGTGATGGAGAAGAAAGGCTTCATACCAGTAGCTCCAAATCACTAAAACAGACAGACAAATCTCCTAAAAGATATTTGGGTCCAGCATTGATTGGACAAAACCAAAATTATAATTATCATCGTGTAATTAAAAATATAGAGGAAAATAAATTAACCAAGAATCATCTAGTAAGAGCATCACAACAACACTGGTGGGGAAGCTGGCAGTAAGGCGTTGGTGGGGAGAAAACGCTGGTGTTTCGTTGACTTTTTATCAACGGAAAATTGACATTTCGTTGCTGGCATGAGGGTTGGTGGTAAACTCACCATCGGCACGAACCTCCGACGGTTGGAAATTTGTGAAGAAAATGACACGAACACCCAGCACCAACATGCTAGCATTGGAGGTTGCTGGCTATTAGTGCTGACTGTTGATTGAGAATTCGTTAAAATATTTTTTTAAAAATCAAACAGGCAGCACCAACAAACTAGCATTATGGATGCTCTAAGCATTGGCAAAATGTCACTCGCATACCCACTTTAATCTTTCGCTATAAAAACATACTTTTCGTTATTGATGAAATACGGTTTACATAAAAAAAATACAATGGTTATATATCATAAACACATTTTCATCTTTCATCATTTATCATCGAATTTTTTGGGAGAAAGCAATCCAATTTCGAATGTTTTTGATAATGCATGTGAGATGATATTGTGTTACTAATAACGTCTCATCTTATATTATATATTAGAGAAATAAAAGTGGTCGAAAATATGTTTATAAAGTTATATTTGCCTTAACTCTCGAGTCTTTTGTTTGGGTTGTGAGGTGTGATCATATGGAAGGTGATAATAATTCATGCAAGGGGTTGTCGGCCACTTGTCGCAGTCCCTACGAGCCACGACGAAGTCGGTCCTATTGGCTAATTTAACTTATGGGTTGAGATATATGAAGTGTGCACATGTCTGGGTCTTTTTGCTTGTGTTAATGTCCATTGGACACAAGGAGACAATGGTGTTCTTGGTGTTCAAATGGACATCCACTGCAACACAACTCTAGCACTTGCACTAAACCAAGACACAAGAGACAAGAGTAACCATTTTAGCTTTGTATCACATAATGTATAACCATTTTAGATTTCTAATAATTTATAAATGCGATATCGATAGTTTTGTGAGGCATCTCCAATCATTTTGAAGGTTAGTAATCTCGTATTTTGGAGTCTACCCTATCATTTTAGGGTAGATGACGCATACTGGCAATCCGAGGGAATGCATAGTTTGTCTTGGCGCCAACCCAGAAATTGTTCGGCTATGTCCTAACTCCCAGTTTGGACTTATTGTATCAGTTTCTTCGGACGCTACCGCAGTATCCTTTTCTGAACATTTCGGACGCTAGCACGGTTTTTTTTATAGATGATGATTTTATTAATCTTTTTACCGCAAAATGGGGCAAAAAAGGAGGACCGCCAAAAAACTATCCCAAATATCTTCAAAGAGACTCTACCACAAAGCGGTAGGAAAATCTCCCTCAAAACAAAAAAAAAAACAAACGAAGGAAGAAAACATCAGCCAAAAACAAGAAAACTACAGAACTCATGAAGAAGTCAAGGATAGAACAGCGTCTTCAGTCCCTGCCTTCAACATAGTCCCTGTAGCGACAAAATGTCTCAAAGCCTCGTTTTTACGCTGAGCTTCTAGAATTTCTCTTTCACTCTGACCGAGTGAACGAGATGTCACTCTAAAAAGCTGCTGAGGTTTCTTCTTTCTTTTCCCTTCACCCTTCTTAACTGTTTCAGGTGACAACACTGGAAAAACTTGATTGAAACCTGAATGTAGAGAAAAGGAGGAAATCGGTGAAACTTGAGAAATCGACTTTGGTTGAGCATCCTTAATCATACCATAAAATATCAGTTGATCAACAAACGAAACTGATGAAGCAGGAGGCAACGAACGAAAGGGTGGAACGTTTGTTGCAGGAGCATCTCCAGTTTTTGGGCTCACAATAGGGCCAAACGTAGGCCCAGAACGGTCCTCAGGCCCATATTTCGGTTGAATTGGTTGGACAGCTTTCAAAAGCTCAAGAACAGGCCCTTTTCTGCGTAACATTGGTCCAACGTTTTTGCGAGAATCGCAGATAATTGAATCAACTAATTCCAAATCACCACAATTTGCGTTTAAAACCAAATCTAACATATTCGGACGCTAGCACAATACAAAGTCCATTTGTGCCTTTTTTAATTATAGGGTTTACTTGGCCCTACTCCACAATCTTCAGTCGTTGTATCGGTTTCCTAGGCCCTACCACAACATTCTCTTGTAGACATCTTTGAAACACTGCGGTGAAAGAGTTCTTTTTCAATTTAGTTTTTGTCCCACGATGTGTGGACTTTTCATTTTTTCCTTACAATTATACGAATGAGACAATAGAGAAATAATAGTATTTTTAAACATAATTCGATTTGAACTCATATCCGTATGAAAATTCAATTATAATTTTGTATCTTACCAACATAATGTGAGAGGTGAACCTTATTGTTTTGCGTCGATTCCACTAATTTACACTGGTATTAATCGATAAACATAGTCTAGTAATCTACATGCATGTGTCAGCGGACCGGATGTCATGTATTAATCTACACTATAACACTAATCAATTCTTTAATCAAGGTATGTTTCAAAAAAAAAAATCTTTAATCAAGGAGGTTCTAAAAAATCTTGAATACAAACAAACATCGGATCTAGCCGCCAATACAACACGACTACACGTTTTTGTTTAGGTTCATTACTATAATTGAGTATCATTATACAAAAATATAAACATAAGTGAAACAATATAATGAGAATAAACATAATTTTTCATTGATTGAGACTTGATTAATAATCATTGAATAGATTATGATTTTTATTTATACTATGATATCTTGCGAACTAAACGTTGCTGTCAAACTCTTTGTGCGAAATATTAATTTAAGATTCAAAGAGTGGATCTCAATTATTCGACTTCAAGATTTAGTTTTGTTCTCTCTGTTAATTTTTCTTTTGGTGACTGAGGCCAATTGTAGAGTTACTTGGTATCTAATTAAGAGGCGGTGGATCGGGTCGTAAAGGCGGGATGGGGAGAGAGAGGGTCGAGGCTTGGGGCCCTGGTATAGTGTCGAGTCTGGCTGCCTGAGTATGATTCATGAAGTCACGGATATGATTTCGTCTCTGGAAGGATTGGTGGCAGAGCGCAAGGAAAAGATTAGAACTTTACGGAATGTTAGTCCTCGTTTTGTCAGGAGGACGAAAAATCGGTACCCTGGAGTTTTGTTTGTCTTAATTTAGTATCCATCGTTAATTTTTCGTCCATTTTTGGAGGGAAAATCGTAATGTGCCTAAAACATAACCTAAATATTTCTGGAAAAAAAATGCCAAAATTGCTCCTCAAATCCTTCTAACTTAGTATATTGAATGAAACATAAACTGTTAGAAGGAAGAATTTGGGAATGATTTGAGGGGAAATTTCAACATTTTTCAAAACTATTTGGGTCATGTGTTAGGCACATGATGATTTTCCGTTCGAAAATGAACAGAAAGTTAACCATGGGTACTAAATTGAGACAAACAAAATTCCAGGGTAGTGAGACGAGAAATTTTATTTTTAGGGTAGTGAGATGTAATTACCCCTAGAATTAATGGAGTCAGGTTCGTTTTAATGGAGTCTGTCCAGCGCCGATGAACTATAGTTTCGTCGACTCACTTATCCGAATTTAGCTGAAAATACTAAAATTTCTTCAGCCAAGGATCTTCGACTGACGATTATTTTTTTTGTCATCGACTAAGTTACCTGCGTACCGACTAGTGAAAAAATTGTCGATCAAGTAAACCACTTAACTGATATTTTTTTCGTCTTCGACCAAGTAAGCCTCCTCGTCAATGATTTTGTGTGTCGCCGATCAGATGTCTTACCTGACCGACGACTTGGTATTTCCTCGACCAAGCCCTGTCCTGGTGTGTTGCTCATATCGCACGAGCAGGCACAAGCCCCGACATATTGTCACTGAATGATCACCAACCGCATAACCAATCGTTTCCTTTTCGGTCAGACCCCAACATCCATATTAAACTTCGAAAACCGATCGATGGAGTAACCCACAAACGAGCTAGCTTTCGAGCTCGAATAAAGCTTTGACATCCCTGCTCCCACGAAACCGAGGATGGAAAATACCAAAGCCAACCTTCACCATATAGAAAATCATGACCCATAAACTCCACAAATCTCTAAGGTTTAAAATTAAATATAAAACCTTCTAATTAGTTGAAAAATCTCTATATGAACCATCTCAACAGATCCGGAATTCCAAATTTAACCTCATCACACTCAATGGTACAATGATTACTTTCAGTAACTTGCAAAATCTTATGCTGATTATATATACTTTTTTACTAACTTCTTTATGTTTTGTGACAAGTCTTTTTTTCCTAATATTTAATGCATGACCTTGACAAGTTTGTTGATTAAGAGAGAGAGAGTCCATGTGAAGTCTCTCTCAAGTGTTTTTTCTCAGGCTAGCTTTACGGTGCAAAATTACCCTCTTTCCCCGGAAAATCAGGCATTGACAAGCAAATTCTAACTTCTCCATCTCATGACAACATTGTTATCATTTGTATCTCTTTGGATACTAATACTCACTTATAGTAGTATATGAGTGAGTTTGGCTGAGAATTATATATTAGATTGAAATATTTAAAAGGAGAGACGAGTATATTGAGAATAAAGATAAAGACCTATTTGTGATTCAAGAATCCATTTTGGTAAAAGTCCCTGAATCCGTATGTAAAAACTTTGATTTTTCGCTTACTCATCATTAACCTTGCAAAAAGGAATAAAACAGATAAAATAAAATAAAATCAGGCGATCATCTTGACCCAAAATCGGGATAGAGATCGAGAAGGAGGCACCGGTGGAGGCCAAAGAG
>JAYMTN010002730.1:0-10689 GCA_036897425.1 Erodium trifolium | reverse complement strand
ATTATTGGACAGCATCGAGTTCGTGACCACGGGGATGGCAGGGCTGACAGTCAGCAGCGGCAACACCATGTGGAGGCACGTCAGGCGGCAGGACGACGACGACGGCAAAGGGGAGCTCCGTAACTTACATAGGCGGTGGCTAGAACTAGAATGATCTCAAGTTACGAGAGAGAGAGAGAGAAAAAAAAGCACTCGATTTTGTGCATTTTTGCAAAATAATATAGTTCATCTTTTGTAATTATCAGTAATCATTATTTTAAAACAAACCGAACTGTTTTATCAATGATAAAACTGATTTGCTCGCCTTTAAAAAAGAAAATGATGCCTCTCACAAAACCAGCGGAACTTCCATGAATCTCGTGTCCCCTCTCTGTTTTCTTTCAGTTTCCTTGTTCACATGGTTCTTGTGACTAAAATTACGATTCCACATTAATATTTTTATTAGTTGCAACTCCATTAAACTGTATAACATAATTAAAAATGAATTACACATGATGCCAATTAAAATTATTTATAGTTTAATCTGTAGCATTGTCACGAGAATATTAACTATATAATTATAATTTATAATACTTCTAAATCGTTTACTTTAGATTACTAAACAAATTAAAAACGGAAACTTGAGTTTCTGACTTTTCCAAATGACCAAACAAAAATATTAAGAGTCAGAGTCCTAAACCAGGTTCAGTTTTGTTCCTCGGATTCGCGCAGCTCCTCAAAGTTTGCAGCCGCCACGGACAACGGTCCGCGAGAGTCGAGACCGTTCCGTTTCTTCTAGGGTTCTAATGACCATTCGCTTACGTGTCGCCCAAGAACATCACCGATATGTACATCAATAAATCGGAAAAATAAACACACATAACTAAATAGTAAAGATCAAATTACGCTAAATATATCAAATCGGCCCTCTCTTTCTCCAAAACATTCGTCTATATGCGAGCCACTTGTTTGTACCTCTATGAACCCGAGAGCTCTTCTAAAATCGAACAACTAGAACCAGAGACCCAATAGATCGATCGATTCATTCTGGTTTTGCCGTTTTTGGACATCACCGCTTTATGGGTCCTAAAAAAATGGCGTCTTTTGCTGTTTGGTAGCCGTTGTATGGGTTCAATTCCGGTTTCGTCTTCTTCTTCTTCTTCATCGTCGTCTTCATCTGTGAAGTGTGGGCTTTTGGGTCATCATCTGTCCAGCTACCCTTCGTCTTGTTCGTCTTCGAAGGTTTCGGGTCTGAGCTTTCTGTGGAGGAAGCATTCGGGTTTCAGCCTGCGTTCGGGTTCGGATTCTGTGATCGGGTCGTCGCGTGTCGTGATGAGTACGGCCGAGAAGAGTGATTTGAATAAGAAGATTACCACCGGAGATGGTGGTTACGTTCTCGAAGATGTGCCTCATTTGTCCGATTTAATCCCCAATCTTCCTGTACGTTTTGATTTTGATTTGATATTGATCTCTCTCTCTTTTTGTTTGTTGAGCTCTGTTTGGTTGGTGGGAAAGTGGAGGGATTATATTTTTTGAGTTAGGTTGGTTCCAGTCGTCCAACAAACCAGGAACCCGAAAGTAAGAGTAATTGTTGGTGTTCTTAACATTTATTCTTTCTAATTTTCGTCTTTCTGCCCAGAAAAGTGAGGCCCAAATTGTGTTCTGATTCGGGTCAATGCAATTTTCTCACCAACCAAACGGGGTATCAGAACCCCTTGCTTTGTTTATTCTGATTTTCTAAGCTGATCACTATTTGATTTTCTGATCTCAAAGCCAAATGAAACTGACACTTATAATGTGATTTAAATATCTAATTATTGTGGTTGATAACTTGATCATGATCTGCATTTATGCCCTTCTTACAATCATGGGAATTGAAGATGGAGTTGTTGTGCCATTGCATGAACAATACTAATTTTTCCTTTCCTGCTCAGATGATTCGAGTTTCAAAAATGCTGATTTTACGCTTGAAAATAGTGGAATTAGCTCAGTTTATATGAAGATCTTGTTTGATTCATAGCATGACTAAGTTCTATCTATGGCTTCTGACAATCATGTTCATGTCATCTTATTCATAGTTGTTTGTATTTGTCACAGACGTATTCAAATCCCCTGCAAGACAATCCTGCATATTCTGTTGTTAAGTGAGTCCAATTACATTATTTCCTCTTCTGTTATGTCATTTTGACATGGATTGTTCACAATACTTGTGTACATTATGTTTTGTTGTCAGGCAGTATTTCGTACATAACGATGACACAGTTCCACAAAGGGTCAGCCATTTTCTTTACAGTTACCGTGAAACCTTGTAGTTGTTCCAAAGCTTGATTGTTGATTATAAGGCGTTAATCACTGTTTCAAGGGCTATTTCTTTTTTTACAGATCATTGTTCACAAGGACAGTCCAAGAGGGACACATTTTCGTCGGGCAGGACCCCGCCAAAGGGTATCTATTATTTTTTCTCTGCTTAACAAAAGTAGGCTTGATTGTAGATGTTTTCCCACATGATATGTCCACAAACACATGTATACACTTTGAATTTCCACCAACAAATGCTTACCCTTGTGAATTTTTTGACTAACATATGCTTACCTGGATGGTTTGTCCACAAACACATGAATACGCTTTGAATTTCCACTGACATATGCTTACTCTCATGAATCTTCACATTGAAAAATGTTTATCATCGTGAATCTTCCCATTGACATATACTTACCCTCATGAATTTTTTTGTCGCACTATCATACAAAACGGACGATTCATGAGGGTAAGCATCTGTCCGTGGAAATTCAAAGTGCATTCATGTGTTTGTGGACAAATCATCAAGGTAAACATCGTGGGAACTCAGGTGTATAGATGTGTTTGGACAAATCATGTGCAGTTAACCCCAAAAACATATATGGAACTATTGAGCAATGTTTTCTTGTGACCGAGGTGATGTTTGCTGAATGTTCTTGTTCAGGTCTATTTTGAATCCGATGAGGTTCATGCTTGTATTGTAACTTGCGGGGGTCTATGCCCCGGGCTCAACACTGTGATAAGAGAAATTGTTTGTGGCTTGTACCATATGTATGGAGTGAAGAAAATCCTGGGCATAGATGTAAGTTACTGTAACGACTTATCTGGCTTGTTGTTATTGAGCAATGTGGTGGACTAAGTGTTGAATCTGTAGGGAGGATACAAAGGTTTCTATGCCAAGAACACGGTTCAATTGACTCCCAAAGTGGTCAATGACATTCACAAGCGTGGTGGGACCATCCTCGGGACTTCACGTGGTGGACACGATAAGGCAAAGATTGTTGACAGCATCCAGGACCGTGGAATCAATCAGGTGTACATAATTGGCGGGGATGGAACTCAAAAGGGTGCATCTGTGATTTTTGAGGTAACTTCATAAAAAATGTGAACTGTTTGGTCCTCGTACATGCAAGTATTTTTTACTTTTGTTTTTTCAGGAAATCAAAAGGCGCGGACTTAAGGTTGCAGTTGCTGGGATCCCCAAAACCATAGATAACGATATTCCGGTAATCTTTACTGTGATTTAGATATTAGACCCAATGTATCCTCAAGTTACCAATGCTAATTTGCACGTACAGGTAATCGACAGGTCCTTTGGTTTCGATTCTGCTGTGGAGGAAGCTCAGCGTGCCATCAATGCAGCACATGTTGAAGCAGAGAGTATTGAGAATGGCATTGGAGTTGTGAAGCTCATGGGACGCTACAGCGGTAAGCTCGTTTTTTTATAAGGAAATGAAAGGTTATAGTTTTGTATTGAAAATGTTGTATTGTATCCATATATGAATAGGGTTCATTGCAATGTATGCTACACTTGCAAACAGAGATGTGGACTGTTGCTTGATCCCGGAATCTCCCTTTTACCTGGAAGGCCCGGGCGGGTTGTTTGAGTTTGTAGAGAAACAGCTCAAAGAGAACGGCCACATGGTTATAGTCATAGCTGAAGGTGCCGGGCAGGATCTTGTTTCTGAGAGCATCCAGTCTGCCACGCAGGATGCCTCCGGGAACAAGCTTCTCCGAGATGTCGGCCTTTGGATCTCTTCCAGGATTAAGGTCTTGCTTCCAATCTCATTATACATTTATAGGATTATAGGATGCATACTATACGTATTTTGCATGTAACTATCCTCAACTTCAAACTTTTACATCCAGCTACCCGAACTTAAATAAAAATTGTGGAAAGCCTTTCTTTTTGGTAAAAAATGTCCTTTACCGTGATCTAAAAAAACATTATCCTTGTCTTTTAAAAGGCTATCCATTATTTTTTGAAAGTTTAGGTAGTTGTAAACAATGCTTTAAAGTTTGAGATGATTATGTGCAGAAAACGAATGGTGTACAATAGCTATATGCAATTATGACAATGTCACATATTTGGATACAAATTTATCAGTCTGTATCTGGTTTTTTTTTTGCAGGATCATTTTTCAAAGCACAAGAACATGAGGATAAACCTGAAGTACATAGGTAGGAATATCCATAGACTTTCCCTGTGGGTTCGGATGTTGGTGTGATGGACTGAAATAATTTGTTTGTTTGTTGGCAGACCCCACATACATGATCAGAGCTATTCCGAGCAATGCCTCGGACAACGTGTACTGCACGCTCCTCGCTCAGAGCGCTGTTCACGGAGCAATGGCGGGGTACACGGGATTCACCAGCGGGCTTGTCAATGGCAGGCAGTGTTACATCCCCTTCTATGTGAGTACCACTTGATCATCTTCTGCACAAATGTTAACTTGCAATTCTCATATCTGTATCTGGTTACAATTATTGGGTTGGGTTTGTGCAGAAAATAACAGAGAGGCAAAACATGGTGGTGATAACCGATAGGATGTGGGCAAGGCTTCTGTCGTCGACAAACCAGCCGAGCTTTCTTAACCCGAAAGATGTGGAAGATTCGAAGAGGAAAGACGGCCAAGTATCAACCCCAACCCAGTTGCAGGATGAGACCAAACAAGGCGCGAAAGCAAAAGCATGATGCAAGTTAGGTTTTTGGGCAGCTTCTCCTTGCTATTTGCTTCTTCTATTAATATATTATGCACAACCAGCTTTGGTGTTGTTGTTGTAAGTGGTTATGGGTCTTGCTTTTGTTCCTGTTTTTATGTGTTGTGTTATTGGCTTCTATCTATACAATTCTTCTGTTGATCACATTTGGTTTTGCTAAGCTCTTTCATTCTATCATTTATCCAGATTGTTCTAATTTAATTTCTTGCACAACATTTGCGTTAGTGGTATGTTCTATTTTTCGTGCCTGCATGGATGATTCTCCTGTGAATTCGGCGAACAAAGAATCCGTTTGATTCGCCTGTACTGAATGATTCGTCTGTTAAATCCATTTTGTGTTGTAAATACAAGAGAGAATCACTCACTTTATAGCAAAGTTTGTCAAACGTTTGGATGTTTGTTATAAAGGAGGAAGGCTCCAAAAACATTAAGACGGGTATGAGTTTTCATTATAGCCTCAGGGTTCCTAACCTTATTAGGGTCACGTGATCGTGTTTCTCTAACTTTATTGCTATTTTTTGGCCTTTGGAACTAGTTGTTCTTTAATGTTCGGATTTCCTATTTCTGTAATCGTTGATTCACTAATAATTTATTTATACTTTGATTAGAAAAAATTAAGCCGGAACAAATAAGTTGTATTAAATTATATACTTTAAGAGGACTAAATTAGATAATGTATAAAGAAAAAAAAAGACTTTATGGAAATAGGAGTACGGGCTTTCAATGTTCCTGACGGTGTAAGAAACGCCCCGATCAGATCCATCATGGCCAATGAACTGGGCACCGAGTAACATCTGCTCCTATCCTAACCTCGCGTAGACTTGATTATTTTTTGTGGTTTCGGGTTAGTCTTGATGTGGACATGCCTCTACGTCGGAAAATTCGACCCCGCTTTCCAGGTCACGTGGACTCTACCACGATGGTCCTAGAATATGAGCGTTTCCCGGGCTTTTGCGTCCGTTGTGGACGACTCAACCTTCGGATAGGGACCTGTCATGGCCGTTTCGATGACTCGTTGAGAGTCCAGATGGGTTTCGACGTGGACCGGTTGCTTTGGACAGAGTGGGGGGCACCTAGGGCACCGCGGGTGCTCCCGGTTGATGAACTACTTACCTCGCTATCCTTGGTTCCGAATAGGGATTTCCTAGGTGGAAGTGGGGTTCCCCATTTTCCTCCCTCGGGATTCCCGACGCTCGAGGATGGGGATAAATGCAGTTCACAGACCTGTGACTTGGATAAGGAATGTCCCGAGGGGACAGTTACAAAATCCAGTGGGCGCATCCTGGATCGTTATACGGGTTAGTGGGCGCATCCTGAATCGTTATACGGTTTCCAAGGATCACAAGACTTGTGACCTGGCTAACGTTCCCGATGATGAGGGCCTCTGATTATATGCAGGGGTTGTGACAAGGATTATGTCGCTTAGGGAAACAAAAAGAAATCCGTGAGCGACCGGGTGGCATGGGACCAATGAGAACAAAGACGTTAAATGCCAAAAGAAAGGGGAAAACGGAACAATACCGCACTCATACCAACCAGATGAAGAGGGCGGGCTATGGACCTTTCTTTAATTCTTTTTTTATCTCGAATTTCATATTGGGAAACGTTTCCCGTTTCGAAATCGGTGTCGTAGTACTAGTATGTATTTTATTCTGTTTTTAGTCTATTATTATTTATTTAGTTTTAGGGGGAAAGGCTCGTATCAGACATTGTTTAGTACACGGAGTTCGGTATCCTGAAAGCCAAACAACCCCTAATTTACGAGCTAAAAGACGAGAAATTGAAGAGAGACTTTCTTCTCTGTGTGTGCACGAAGAAGAAGAAGCAAGGAAGAAATGGGGATCAGATTCGTGTTGATGGTGAACAAGCAAGGACAGACCCGTCTTGCCCAGTATTACGAATGGCTCACTCTCGAAGAACGACGCGCTCTCGAAGGCGAAATCGTCCGCAAATGCCTCGCCCGCAACGAGCAGCAGGTCCTTCTCTCTCCCTTTCTGCTTTTCAATTTCGATTCCTTACTCTGATCTATAGCACTTTACGAATCGCTTTAGAGGAATTTATCCGTTTTAATCGCCATTGATTCGGATCTGTATTATGTGAAAGACTTGATTTTGATGAATGATGTCTGGTTCTGATTCACTGTTTCACCGGCCCAATTGCTCATTCAGAACCGATTCGTTATGGGTCAATCTGAATCTGGTTTGATTCTGAAGAGGATCAGATTTAGAATTTTACCGATTCTGAGAGATGGATATTACTGCAAATTTAGGGAAGAAAAAGGACATAATGAATATATGTCCATTGTAGCTAGCTATAGCTCTATAATGATGAATAGATGTGAGTTTAGATGCAACTATTGCATTTCTCTTATCAGAGCAACCTATAATTTGTTATTGGGGAAGACTTACTTTGGATGAACTAAGACGAAACTAAGACTAGTTAAGGCTGTCTAGGAATCAAAGAATAGCTGATCATCAAAGCTGTGAACTTTCACTAGGCGCATCCTTCTCTTCTGTGAAATTTGTAGGTTTAAATCTCTTAATGGTTCAATCACATATGAATTGTCGGTTATGTGCTATCTTATTATTGACAAACCATTGTTTGTTCTGTGAGGTTGATTTCATAACCCTTCTTAAATTTTTCTAAGAAGTGCAGAATTCAGTATAGTGAAAGCGTGATTCGTAGTTTTTCTTGTTGTTATTGCATTTGTATCATCTGACGGCATATATACATGTTAACGACGTCTCTGTTTGACTGTTTGTACCTGAAAACAGTGTTCATTTGTTGAGCATCGCAACTACAAAATTGTATACAGGCGCTATGCATCACTCTTTTTCTTGGTTGGAGTTGATAATTGCGAGGTCAGTTCCACTCTCCCATGATTCTTTCTCTTGTCGTGAAAATGTCTGTTTTAGTTTAAGACATGACTGTTTTTCTTACTGCCTTGGAATTTACAGAACGAACTTGCAATTTTGGAATTCATACATCTCTTGGTAGAAACCATGGACCGCCATTTTGGTAACGTGGTAAGTGTCACCTTATTAGCTTCAGGCACACGTTTTCTTCTTCATGGTTTGAAATTTATGTTTCCCATTTGGGTCTGCATGTTGCAGTGCGAGCTAGATATCATGTTCCACTTAGAGAAAGCTCACTTTATGCTGGAGGAAATGGTGATGAATGGGTGCATTGTAGAGACGAGCAAGGCCAACATTTTAGCCCCAGTTCAGCTCATGGACAAAACATCCTAAGATATGCATATTTTAGGCAAGTGATGTTTCATCCAGTGCAGGTTTTGCATCGTTGTTTCTGTTGTACCCTTCATAGCTTGCATTGAACTTTTGAGAACTTCAAATCACTACACATTTCTTCTTGTACTACAATTCGATATGATTAAGATGTTATTTTTTTGTTCTTTATGGTTTAAAGGGAAAATGCTTGTGTATGTACATGCATGGGAATGTTCTTCCTATATTATTGATTTTTTTTTTAACAGAAAGATTCATTAATAATTAATAAACCTTATAAACAGGACAATACAAACCGAACATAACAAACGTTGCATTCACCGGTGGTTCTCGGGAACCCGAGACCACCTCCATTTAAGATATGAAACATATGATTAGAATAATAAGGGAATTGGGTGGTAATATATCACAATGGCTGTTCAGATGTTTTGTCATCTCTTTGATCACATTGCTGCTGGCCTCCCATCCTTTCTCGGATCACTAACAGCTGTCAGAGTTCCACGAATGACGGTAGAATCAACATAAACTTTCCCGACTTTCCTATCGAAATCATTTTCAGGGTTCCCGAGAGTCTGAACGATGAGTTGCACGATCGCTCCGCCATTCCAAGACTCCAATTGGTGATTCCTTTCTGTTAGGAAAAGCTTTTTCTCCTCTTCGAGCTCAATGTGCTTGCCATCGATACAAGTACAGTTCTCATACTTTACCACATTTGGTATTAGCTACATGGAACAATGGAAAAGTCAGTACATGAATTAAAACCAATAACATGTCACACTGGATCGAGGGTAGAGACTGATTTTTATAACACCAATCTTATTTTCTCAAGTCGAGCGGGACAAAACCGGTGGGGCGCTTAGGTGGGTCTAGGCAGGCAAGACAAATACAAATCAGATTAATGTCCAACTAGTCGTTGAGTAATCCCGAAGGACCTATCCACCCGATTAACGCCTACCATTTTTTTAAAATCTCGATGTACATGTTACATATCAGCTCATGTTGAGATAACCTATCACCTGATGGTAGATCCTGGGTTGCTGCACAGCCGCCAAAGGCTCCATTCCCAGAATAAAATGGTTGAAAAACACTTGGGTCACTGCCGGGATAATGTTCATTCCACCGCTACCGCCGAGGACACCAATCACCTGATTATCCTGCAAAAAGCAATCACGTGAAAATACAAAAATGACCCTCTCTTCATACCTCCATAAATGGGTCGTACCTTAGTAACGATTAAAGGAGTCATAGAAGACAGGGGTCTCTTGTTCGGTCGGATGAAATTGGCCGGTGCCGGAGGAAGCATGTCCGGTGTTATCTCCGTGGGGATGGAGAAATCACCCATCTCGTTATTAAGAACAATTCCGGTAGAAGGCGATAACACTCCACCTCCAAAGGGTTCGTTAATAGTTGTGGTCATAGAAACAGCATTCCGATCTCCATCGATGATGCAAAAATGACTGGTTCCATGATCATTAAGCTGACTCCACCTGAAAAACAATACATCACCTTCATAACCACCAATAGCATAATGCATAACTGAAACACAAATCAAGTAACTACACCGTGCCTGTAAAGATAGTACTCAGAAGGAAAAGTAGTGTTATCGAGGATCTTTTCTCGAATTCGGTTAGCAAATGTTAAAGAAAGCATTTCAGATCTGTAGTCGGAGATATTAACGTAATCAGGATCTCCCAAATTCATCCGTATAGCAAACATGTGTTTCAATGATTCGATCAGCCGATGTAGTCCTAACGGCCCAGCCGCAGCATCCGAAGTGCCATAGCTGTCAAATATGTTCAAAACCTGTACTAAAAAAACATACACATTAAAAACACGCCTACAGACAAGAGGCTATCAGCAACACATATAAATATAATGTCTTCTTGGAACAAAATTAACGGATAATCCCCCGTCTATACAATTTGCTTTAGAAAGGGAAAACGTCGATTCGTAGCCCAGTAAGAAATGTCATTTGCATGTCCTAATCGTGCTTCACCTTTTCTCACATATCTTAACACAAAAGTGGTATTTTGTTACAAAAAGTAGCATAAAGGTGATATTTTGTTACAAAAAGAGCATAAAAGTGGTACTTGTTTTTATAAAGAATGTCATTTTTTTATAATTATTTTACGCGTGATTGTTAGTTTTTGTAAACGTGTATCACATTTGTGTTAGGATCTGTGACGAAAGGTGTAGCACGGTTAGTATGTGCAACGACATTTCCGACTGAAATAAGAATCGACGTTACCCCTTTTTTAAAACCAAAACCGGTCGAAGATGTGTTAACGAAGTAGTTACCATAGCGAGGCCAAGGGTTCCACTTGACGGAGGTGGCATTCCATGGAGAGTGAAGCCCATAGCATTAGTGGACTCGGCTTCCGATACCTCCACTTTGTAATTCCTGAGATCCTCCACCGTCAAGATCCCGCCGGTCTCTCTCACGTCC
>JAYMTN010002729.1:0-10690 GCA_036897425.1 Erodium trifolium | reverse complement strand
CTGCCGACATCAACTGGTGGAAACTCGGCGCTCCAACCCCATTCATTGGATCGTGATTCTACTACCCCTGAGGTATGTGTGGGGACGCACACCTAGCCCTCCAAAGGTCGGTGCAAAGCCGAAATCCTAGTTCCCCCATTATCTGGGGTTCTCCTTAGTTGCCCGTTATCCCTGGAACGCATGAGATCATTCATAACCGGTATTTTCAGGTAAAGTCAGATAATGATCTTTTTGTGCTACAACTGAGTAGCCACCAGCATGGAGTCTATCCACCATTAAATTATCTCTGGCATAGTCGGATATCTAGTTATAGAATTAACGTCGGGCACCTACGGGTCGGGACTTTAATCTCACCTTTTTCTTTTGGTATTACTGTTTGGTCTTATGCTTAATAATTTTCTCTATTTTTTTTATCATTGTTTCCTAACTAGCATTGTTTCATAGCGTAACAAGTTAATTACCAAATCAATAAAAATCTTATATAATCATTTTTATAGAATTTTATTTTATTATGGTTAGCTAATTTGAAATAGCCCAAATCATAGTCTAAAATTTGATAATCAGGGACAAAAAAAATTGCCCTTTAGCATTTTTCATATTTTTCTCTCTATTATCCTTTTTATTTCAGCCGCTGACATCCACCACTTCCGATCACTATGTACCCATTGTACCCGCCCCACCCACTGACCCATGTTGCCTCTCGGATGAAGCATTGTCGTTTTGTCACCAATCGTCCGACGCAGTGAGGACCATAGGTCCACTAAATGGGAGACACCCCCACCATTGTTTCGCATCTTCGACCTCTTCCCGCTGAGATGAGATATCCGCCTACCTGGAACCTCTTACCTATGACAGTCCCCCGTTCACTAGCGCCAATCAGAAGATACCGCGATGAGGAAGATAGTGACCTCAATAGTGGCCCCTGTCGTCCAATGGATGCCCAATGACGCCACCACTAAACGTAGGGTTCGCATCCCAGGATGTTCCAGTATCACTGCCCCATCACTGATGCACCCTATCGACGAGGAACCATAGCCCGACCTTACCCAATGCGCCGTCTAGAACTCATGAGGGACAACTGGCCCCGACCCAATGGGTCTACCCCACCTATCTTTCCCATGCATGATCGGGTTGGGGTTTCCCGTCTAAGGGAAGGCTATCCATGCAGACTAATCCAACAACAAGAGTGGGTATTTAAAGAACTGATCACCACCAATCAAGAGGTACAAACCAACCGATAGACATAGCGGGTGAGGGCGATGCTGCTTCGATTCCGTATCATTGTGGATACACGCCCCAATGTGTGCCTATCGGCCATCAGGAAAGGGATCTTTGTCGCCCCATGACCGACCGAGAGAAATCCTGACTGACAGTAGGAGGGATCGTACGACTCCCTCTCCCCTATTAAGGCAGAAGGATCTAGCGGCTCAATGCAGGATGTAGTTAACCATAATAGTTATGCCAGGGAAGTTGGCCTTGATTAGGCGACAACGAGGCGCACCAAGCAGCCTCGTTGGTCATCATGAGGCCTGTCAGGCACCTCGAGGTGTTCCAGAGGAACCACACCCTGAGTTGCGTTGAAGGTGTGAGCTCCCACCGGAAAATGGCGGAGATCCCTCAATCGCCTAAGACTGCTCCGAGTTGCTCCGAACTCCGAGTATTGCCTCGAGTCAATTCTTGTTGTGTGGCTGCCAGGATGTCGTGCCATAAAGAGCTCGGTGTCGAAGGGGTATCCAAGGTCGCCTTCAGTTCAGTGGAAAGGGTTTTCTACCGCTGATCATTACTGCGTGAAGATGGTCCGCCCCCACCGGCACATCTTCTCCCACAATATTGCTGCCCTCATCGATCGGGTCCCTGCTGGTTGCCGGCACAAAGAAAAATCCTAGGGGCCACTACTACGGGTCCTCGTGAAAGAGCTCAGAATCATTGATCCAAAAACACATATTAATTTGAACATTACAACGCAAAACAAATATAGCTCAAACAATATCCGCATATTATTAGGAAAGGTTTGGAGGGTGAAATAGAGCATGACCCACAAGTGCCGAACCCTAAAACGGAGACTCCATGGAGGAAGTTGTAACCTTGTTACGTGCCTTGTTATGCTCAATTAGGGCATAATTCAATGATGATGCCATGAAAGCCAAACTTGTGGTGTGAGGAAAAGGATGATACTCGCACCACAATCGAGTCAATGGTTGAGATTGAGACTGATACGGTCTCGGCTCTTTTTGATGGCTCGTTTTGTCTTGGACTCACCCATTGTGGGAGACAAAATGATGTGAATTGTAATTCTTCTCGCTTATAATTCATGTGTTCTCTTTTTCTTTTTTTGGTTCTCACTCACAGCCTCCGTTTTGTTGCTTTGCTAGCAAGAGTTGGGTGTCTTTCTGGAAAGTCCTAAAGCATAGATAAATTTATAGACCCTTTGATGATATTGGAGAGGAGAGTGCTTTTGTCATCACTACATGTCAATTATTCATATTTCAGACCACAAAATGTTACAAGCTCTATGATTAGCTCTTTAATGGTGGAGAGCTCTTTTGCTCGGAAAGCTCTATTTTCTTATTTACTTCTTCATCGGAATCATATATTCACAAACAAAAGCCTTTTGTCCGTAATCAAAGTTGGTTGTGGTGGGAATATTGAACTTCACTGCCGACTACATGAATTCCTGATGTGTGTCTTTAATGGATATAGTATGAGTTACTATAACAATGGAATTACGTTTTTTTTTTTTCTGCGAACCAACTTAAATATAGATAGAATTACATATTGATGCAGTTCTAATTCAAGACATATTGATGCAGAGGTTGGAAAACCCAAAAATGCGTCGGTGTCTGAATCCGACAAAACCTTAGCATTTTTCGGGTCGAAACGGGCTCCCGGGCAAAACTCATCTCTTCGCTATGACCGATGATGTCTTTCGGCCATCCGAGGTCATCGGGAGGGGCAAACTTGTACATTTGGAGTCCGAATGTTTATTTCCTCTTTGTTTAAGTGTTTTAGATCTCTTTTTATCGTATTAGGACTTTGGGATTGAGTTTTCTTATTGTATTAGGACTTTGGCTTGAGATTTCCTTATTGTATTAGGATTTTGGAGTTTAGTTTCGCTATATGAGCACATGAGGCTTTGATTGTAAGACAGACTTTGAGAATTTATAAACACCATACGAGTTTCAAACTCAAACTATCATGTTCGGTATTCATTGTGAATCAACGAATTTGATAAAGAATTCTCTTTCCTTTACGCGCTCTACATCAATGTCTTACTGGTATCGAATCTAAAAACAAGAAACACTTTTTTTTTTCCGGTGGCGGTTCTTCCATGACATCTTGCCAGTAAGGGGTGAGGTTGGTTAAAAGAGGTATCCAAGGTTCCGGGGGTGTGGGACGTGCAGTGCGTATATGTGGGAGATCGCCTTTTGATGGGTGGGTTATCGAGCAACTGCATCTACTTGGAGTGCTTTGCCTTTTGATGGGTGGGTTGATTCTGTGAGCTCTTTATCCAGCTCAAATATTGTATTAATTATGACAGAGAGACTTTTGGATTGCAGCCTGGGCAATGTCCGTCTATATCATTTACTAGGTTTTTCATAGAGATCAGGAGAGGGATCCAAAGCAGTTGACGGTAGCTTGTAGAGGTTGGATGCGAGATTTTCATTCCTCCATTGATAGTGATAGGCGTTGTCAGGTGGCTAGACAACCCCAAGAGCTGGCTTCGAGATGGCTTGTTCCCTCGGTTGGAGGTTTGAACCTAAATGTGGATGGTTAGGTTCGGCCGGAGGGATCGAGTTGGATATGGTAGTTAGAAATCATATTGGGGAAGTCCTTGGAGAGAAGGCATGTATCCAAGCAGGAGTTTTCTTCCGTCATCTAGCTCGGAATGTTTGGCTTTGAGAGAGAGCCCGGAATATTCGTGTGTGGCCAAGGGGTGACAAGTCCGATAGGTAGAATCAGATGCCTCAAATGTGGTTACGACAGTTCTTAATAGGTTGTTCGATGCTTTAGAATGCCCAATTCTGGATGATATTTGTTAATCTTTAGATGTACTAGATGATATGGAGGTTTTTTATATGGCTCCGCGTTGTAATGAAGTCGCCTATAACCTATTTCGGTTAGCTTTTGATATGTCGATAGCTTAAAAGTGGGTGTCGACTGTTATTTATTCTATTGCTTGTGTTGTAAAGTTCAATCTTTCTTCCTGATTTGTTTTATTTTTCTTTATAAAAATTAGCAACACGTTTTTTTCTATTAAAGTTGGAAATACAGAATCCTTAATGGAACCCAGAAAGGTTTAAGTTTCTTTCCTACTTCTCGGTTCTTTTCTAAGTAATGGATTAAAGTATGAGAAAAATGATGGTTAATGATTATGGTGGTTGCCAAGAACAATAAAAAAATTTGCCGCAAGAAACACCTTAACAAAAGTGCTACCGACTCACTCATCTCGTCCGTAATAATCGAAAACGTGAGGTTAAAATCAACCATCTTATATTTCACGGTATTAATTAGTTTTATCATCTTCATGTCAACGAGAGGTTTAGAAATCCTCATTTCTGATCCCCATATGTTTTGTTCATGTACCATGCTCTTGTTTCCATAATCACCAAGTCATGGCTAAGACGACTTGTTTCTAATTCTAACACATGCATATGTTAGAAACAACATTCTCTTCACTTGATTAGTCATTGGTACTAGGAAAAATGCTGAGTTGGCCAGTGGATGCACCGAATGTACCTTCATTAGCTACTACACAGTCCCACTCCTCTTGATGCCTCTATATAAACGAACCTCCCGATCTTCTCTGATCCATACTCAGCCACAGCTATTAACTTGTCACTCAATCTTTTTTTCTGATTCCCTTACTTATTTTTCGCACTACCCATTTCAAATTATGTAACCAACTCGCTTATCCTCAATATATATATATATACACGCTTCAACTTCAGAGTTTAGAGTTCTTCGGGTCCGATCATGGAAGAGACATTCGTGCCTTTTCGCGGGATCAGGAACGATCTCAACGCGAGGCTCATGTGTTACAAGCAGGACTGGACCGGAGGATTCAAGGCGGGTTTCAGGTACGTACTGTTGGACAAAAGCGAGTTTAGACAAATGGAAATCATCTCATGGGAAGTGACTAAGTGAATTTAATATTTGTTAGTGATGAACATATGTTGCTTTCAGGATCCTTGCTCCCACCACTTACATATTCTTCGCCTCCGCCATCCCCGTCATCTCATTCGGCGAGCAACTAGAGAGAAACACTGGTACAGAAATGCTTATTTGATACCTGTGTTAGAATGTAAAACTATAATTGAATTGATATGATGCTTTTTATTAGAGGGAGTTCTCACGGCAGTTCAAACCCTGGCATCGACTGGACTTTGCGGGATCATACACTCGATCATCGGAGGACAACCTTTGCTGATACTAGGAGTTGCGGAGCCGACCGTGATCATGTACACTTTCATGTTCAACTTCGCCAAGGAGAGGCCTGATTTGGGCCGGAACCTCTTCCTAGCCTGGACCGGATGGTCAGTAATAACCATAACCACTTCAATCAAATTACTCTCTTCCGACATGTTCTTGACATAATTGCTTGTTTATGTAGGGTTTGTGTGTGGACTTCGGTCTTGCTCTTCGCAATGGCCATCTTGGGAGCTTGCTCCATCATCAACAGATTCACCCGCGTGGCCGGAGAGCTCTTCGGCCTGCTCATAGCTATGCTCTTCATGCAACAAGCTATCAAAGTATGAACTCTATTTTATATATATATAGTTGACCTAGTTTCCTCCAACTCCAAGAACAATGGAAACGATGGGTTGACTTTGTTTTCAGGGGCTTGTGGAGGAGTTTCGCATACCGGGACAAGAGAACCCCAAATTAGCAGAGTTTAGGCCTTCATGGAGGTTTGCTAATGGGATGTTTGCTCTTGTTCTCTCTTTTGGCCTCTTGCTCACTGCACTCAAAAGCCGAAAGGCCAGATCTTGGCGTTACGGCTCTGGTAAGTACTGCAACTACTTCTAGTTTGCTTCATGGTTGAAAAATCGGGGTACTAGACCTGATAGTGTACTTGTTAGTTGAGGTTCCATGCTGGAATGCTCTTACTATGCTATCTTGAGAAATAATACTCTCGTCCTGTTCTTCGCTTCAAAGAACAGGATGAATAAACTCTCATTTGTTGATAACAAAAAGTACTACAACTACATATAACGGATCTGTGTTGCTTGTGACTTGTATATGTTAAGGTTGTCATGTTGTTACATTTTTTTTGTTAAGGCTGGCTCCGGAGTTTCATAGCAGACTATGGAGTGCCACTCATGGTTCTGGCCTGGACGGCAGGTTCCTACTTGCCTGCCAATGATGTCCCGAAAGGAATCCCCCGACGCCTTGTCAGCCCTGACCCATGGTCACCTGGTGCATACCAGAATTGGACCGTCATTAAGGTTGTCTCATAGTAAAAACTATCTTAACAACTTGAACTATACTATACAAATGAGGAACTAAACGGTTTGTTCTGATTCAAAATGGCAGGACATGCTGAATGTTCCGGTTGTGTACATAATTGGAGCTTTCATTCCGGCGACCATGATCGCAGTCCTTTACTACTTTGATCACAGCGTAGCTTCTCAGCTCGCTCAGCAGAAGGAGTTCAACCTCAGAAAGCCCTCTTCCTACCATTATGACTTGCTTCTTTTGGGGTTTCTGGTATATATATGCTACTTAGTCTCTTGCTTGTTAATTTGAAGGCTTTTCTTGTATGTTTTCTCGACGAAAACGTGTTCACTCTTCTCTGTTGCAGACCTTAATCTGCGGTCTCTTGGGAATTCCTCCATCAAATGGAGTCATCCCTCAATCTCCAATGCATACAAAGAGTTTGGCCACCTTAAAATACCAGGTTAGGTTCTTGTTAAAATATAACTATAATGGGTCTTCAATTATAAGCTTGAACTTTTAGTTGAGTTGGTCCTCTAATATGGTATCAAGTGTGACAGCGTTCAAACCCACTCTCTACAAAAAAATCTTATCTATATAGTTGAGTTGATGGACTCTTGTTCGTTAATTAGTTTTTGTTGCATACAATGTAGTTGCTTCGAAACAGGCTCGTTGCATCAGCTCGAACGAGCATGAGGAAAAATGCTAGCTTGGGACAGCTATACGAGAACATGCAAGGAACTTATCAGCAAATGCAGACCCCATTGATCTACCAAGAGCCCTCAGCTAGAGTAAGGCATATTAGTTTTGTTTGAGCCATGAAATTACTTGTTGGTCAAGCCTAAACCGAAATGTCTTAGCGCAGGGCCTAAAGGAACTGAAAGAGTCGACGATCCAAGCTGCATCAAGTATGGGACAACTCGATGCGCCTGTGGACGAGACAGTCTTTGATGTAGAGAAAGACATAGACGATCTGTTGCCGGTAGAGGTGAAGGAGCAGCGCTTGAGTAACCTGCTACAAGCTGCAATGGTGGGAGGTTGCGTTGCGGCCATGCCTGTCCTCAAGATGATCCCAACATCAGTCCTTTGGGGTTACTTTGCCTTCATGGCTATTGAGAGCTTACCCGGTAACCAGTTTTGGGAAAGGATCTTGTTGCTCTTCACCGCGCCGAGTAGAAGATACAAGTACTATACACATTCCCAATCCTTGTCCTCCTTTTTACTTAAATTATGTTAGTCATATCGTATTTTAGGTGAATCAGACGTTGACACGACATGTCTTGTCAAAAAATTTAATAGTTTAGATGAGTCTGCTCGAATATCTGAATGTCTTCACCTATCAGCTTAATGTTTGATTTTGTTGCAGGGTTCTCGAGGAGTACCATGCCACGTTTGTGGAGACTGTCCCGTTCAAGACAATAGCAACATTCACCATCTTTCAGACAACATATTTGCTGATATGCTTCGGACTAACGTGGATCCCAATCGCCGGTCTCATGTTCCCGCTGATGATCATGCTTCTGGTTCCGGTCCGGCAGTACTTCCTGCCCAAGTTCTTCAAAGGCGCTCATCTGCAGGACTTGGACGCGGCCGAATACGAGGAAGCACCAGCTTTGCCCTTCAATCTAGCCACTGTAAGTTTTTAACTTCTGGGATAACGTAAATTCCTAGCCTAATCGGAAAGGTCATTTGCAATTCTTAATCGTCCTCGACCTTTTGTCCAAGATCCTAACACAAAAGGTCATTTTTCTTACAAAATTTGTATAATTATTTATGAAAAATCGATTTAGGATCTGTGATAAAAAAAAACACATTTAGATTAGGATATGTGACAAAAGGTCGAGAACGGTTAGGAAATCCAAATGAAATGACACATAGGGCTAGGAAACAACGTTTTTCCTCAACTTTTTTTTACTATCAGATCCGAATAATTAGACAACAACTTGTCATTTCCATGGCATTTAACTTTCTCGGATACCAAACAGGAGGCAGAGTTGGGTGCTAGAGCTTCCCATGCAGGGGACGGAGAGATCTTAGACGAGGCCATTACGAGAAGTCGGGGTGAGTTCAGGCATGTGTGTAGCCCCAAGGTGACAAGCTGCACTGCAACACCGAACCATGACCCCAAGAACTTCCAAAGCCCTCGCATAAGCGAGCTGAGAGGGATCAGGAGTCCCATGTCGAGAGGACCGAACAGTCCGAGGACTGGAGAAGCAAAGCAGTCCAAGTTGGGTACTAGTCCTCATCATAACCCACCGAATTAGAAGTGTTGCTTAAGTCTCTACATGCATGGGTATTGTAAATGTCTTCTTCTTTGTTTTGGTGTGGAAGATCTATGTAATGTTCTTTCTAAGGTCATTGTCTAGTTTAATTTTGGTGTTTTGGGGTAAGATTGTATATGTGTTCTAAACTTCTAATATATTTTTATTTGGGATAATTGTTTATCAATGGAAAACAATGTTAAAAGTACTGATTCAACATAAATAACTTACTTTTATACATTTACATTTTATCAAAGTTTGAAACGGTTTGGATTTGTGATTGCACGAGTTAATTAATATATAACCTTACATATGTTGTTCATGTATGCCTATCAAAAAAAAATGTTGTTCATGTACATAAGAGATAATAATCTCACATCTGAGAAACAGAAGAATGTAAAAAATCTCCCTAGGTCAAGAGAAGTGTGATCCCAAACCGCGGCGGTAGAGAAGACAAAGAAAGATTATTGCGGGAACAGATTCGACAAGAATGGGTTCCTTAGGAGGACAGTGTGTGAATGTGACAACAGCTTGGAAAGTAACAAGGAGACCTGTTCTTCAGCCAAAGCCAAGTGGAGAACGCTGGTGCTGCAACTAAAAGGGTTTTCTTGTGGTGTTTTGTTTCCATGGTGGTGCAGCTCATCGTTGTCAAAACGATGAAATTCTTATTGGCTGAGGTGACGCAACTCCTCGTGGTCATAGAGGAGCGGTTTCCTTAGGTCACGGTGGAGGAGGAGGGATCCCTGCGAATCTTCGTCTTCGTGGTAGAGGTATAGCTGATTAAGTGGAGAGACATTTGTTTTGCCAATGGTACCGAGGAACGTTCTGGCCAACACTAACAACGACATTTCGAGTTTTGGTTGTCCCTCCTGGATTTCACGACAACAATGCATATCAAGGATACTGGGGAAGAGGATACAAAACGCCGACATATTTAGTGGATGCGAAAGTCCATCGAAAAAGTGGGAACGAGATTAAAGGATCGCGTTTGGAGGCATACCGGCGAAAGACGGATGTCATCTTCGAGCTTGGCAA
The DNA here is from genome assembly GCA_036897425.1 of Erodium trifolium. Lineage (NCBI taxonomy): Eukaryota > Viridiplantae > Streptophyta > Magnoliopsida > Geraniales > Geraniaceae > Erodium > Erodium trifolium. Next base: position 959 of record JAYMTN010002729.1, on the reverse strand, counting down.
CAACATCAAGTTGGGCGTTCTGGTAAAGGAACTTATAGCCCTAAACCCGAGTCTGAAAGATCCACCAAAGGGGTGGAAGATTTGGTAGTGCTAACGGTGCAATAGGCGAGGGATGAAAAGCACACTCGCCTACTCAAATAAGGACCTTAGGGGGCTAGTGACTGGGTTGATACCCCCACCCCTACCCCGTCACCATGCCCAGGGTGTAGCCAACCCCATCAAGCATCATTTTTCTTTCCTTCAAGGCAGAGAGTTTTCCACACACTTTTACTTCACGAGACTATCACATTTATCAAAGGGAGGACATCCGAAATTGTTAACCAGGACGGGAGAATAGTCTAATTGTGCTTAACAAGATCACTAAGGCTTGGTTTTCAAGCCTTCTACCTGATCAACCACCGAATACTCCCAGATAGATCGTCACTCATCCGACATTGTTCTACACGTGAATGATCTCCGCATTGACAACTTTTATTTAGGTTTGTTTAGATATTTCAGTTTCAATACGTGGCCTTTGGACTATAGGTTTTGTAGTCTGTAGCCAGTTTCGATTTTCTTAGTAATATGAAGACCTGTTTTAAGAAAAGAAAAAATAAACTAAATATATAGATTTCATTGAGCTCAATTAATAAGATTTCTTTCTTTTTTTAAAGTAGGAATTGTATTATTAATTCTAAGTAAATCGTACACTTGGGGGGCTGAAATCCCTAAGAACATAATATGTTCAGGCCTCCCGTAGGACACCCAACGCTCTGAACCCGTAGAAAAAGTCTGGTTGACATCCTAGACAGATAACAACATTCCTACCATCACTCTGACCAACGCAAACTAACAAAAACAGCAAGACCCGAAATATAACTAGCCAAAACCAACTCAACCTATCGTAATGAAAACCTAAAGAGAGTGTTGTGGGTGCGGTTTTCCCGAGACTTCCCAGCACCGGTATCCCCGGGTCTATG
>JAYMTN010002728.1:0-10691 GCA_036897425.1 Erodium trifolium | reverse complement strand
ACTGAGGTGACGCTAAAAATAGTTAGGGTACTGAAGTGGCGCTAAACCAATAGTTAGGGTACCGAGGTGAAAATAACTCTTTTAGTAACGATGATTTTATATCCAATCGGGTTATAGGTTTTGAAAGTTGAGTTTATGATAGGATTATAAACGAAAAGATCATAACTTTTTGGTTGGGCGGGATTATAAAAATATCTCGAATTCCATGAGGACACAATGTTTTCGATCTGATTTGATCCTATTTGATCAGATTGGGACGGAGAGTATGGAGATTTCACGGTAGCCATATCACGTGTTGCCCTGTACCGATGCATAAAATGATACTTTTTTTAAGTATATTGGAAGCGGGTTTTAGGAAATAGTGATTTTTCGTATGATCGAGAGGATAAATTAACTTTTTCTTGCCTATCAGTGTATAAAAACGACATCTTTAGGTACATTTGACTTGGGTTTTCGTATGATTTAGAGCAGGATGGGTTAGTATTTTTTGGGGTTCGGGATAGGGAGGAGATCGAGTAGGGGAAACCCGATATCTAAAATGATCTAAACTGGTCTTTTTGTCAATTCAATCAACGACTCAGTAGGGGATTGTAAAGTATCTCAGCTTCCGTGAGGACACAATGTTTTCGATTTGATTCAATCCAATTTGATCAAATTGAGACGGAAAGTTTCAGGGTAGCCGTATCACGTGTTGCCCTTTACCGATGTATAAAAATGATATTTTTGTGTCTTTGAAGCGGGTTTTAGGAAACCACGATTTCTCATATGACCGAGAGGACAAATTACTTTTATAAAAACAACATTTTTAAGTACATTAGGGAGGACGTCAAGTAGGGAAAAACCCGATATCTGAAATGATCTAAACCCGTCTCGTTGTCATTCCTAATTATCGATATATGCACTTTCCTTCCGGGTCACGGGTTAAACCCGACCCGGTTAATATCTCCCGCCAGAGTACACTGACACAGGTCAGAGGCAAACCCAATCCATAGCTCACTCTTCTTCTCCGATTTCTCAGACCCAAATCTTCAACAAAGCCCTAACCCTAGATCCTCGCAATGTCGCCGAAACCCATCTCCGATCCCCACCTGAGAGCCGGCTGCAGGGTCGAGATCAGCCCGGAAGACGACGGCTTCCGCGGCTCCTTCTTCACCGGCACCGTCATCCGCCGCGCCAACAAGACGGACCCAGCCCAGTTCCTCATCGAGTACGACAACCTCACCGCCGACGATTCCGGGACCAAGCCCCTGCGCGAGGTCGTCGACGCGATCCAGCTCCGCCCGGTCCCGCCGCGGGAGGCGGACCGGGACTTCAAGTTCAGCGAAGAGGTCGACGCCTACCACAGCGAAGGCTGGTGGGAGGGCGTGATCACTGAGGAGCTAGCCAACGGGAAGTTCGCGGTCTATTTTAGGGCTACGCGCGAGCAAATTGAGTTCGGGAAAGGGGATTTGAGGCTCCACCGGGAGTGGGTCGACGGAAAATGGGTCCCGCCGATGGAAGGAGAAGAAGAAGTTAAGGAGGTAAAAGAAGAGGTATGGTTTTGAATTTTGATAAACGTGTGTGCTTTTTTGGTACTGTGCAAGATTTGATCTTTCTGATATGAACTGAGAAATTTTAATGTCTAACCAGAAAGGATCTGGGTATGTGTAAATTATAATTCTTTTCGTGTTTTGAGAAGAAGACAGTGACTTAAAGATCGTTGTTAGATTGTGCTAAGATGATTCTACCTGGACTTGAATTTTTTGGTAGAATATGATCATTTTGATTAGCTAACTAGCTACATTGTTACTTATATGGTCTGTAGAATGTATGTTTATGTTTATATACCATTGGGTTAGCTTATTTATACCTGAAAGTTACTTAACTATCATTGGTAGAGTCACACATTTGAAGTTCTTGAGTAGTTCTATTTGACTTGAACGGTCGTTAACTTTCTAGTATTATAGTCGTTCCACTACACTGGTAATCGGCGCATGATTTAGTGATTGTAAGAGGTTGGGTATTGAAGACGTGGTGATTCTTTCCTTAGTATAAAAGATAGGGGTAACTTCATTAACACCCCACTTTGACTTTTGTTTCCCAAATACACACGGTCACCTTTCGTTTGTCATCAAAAACATCCGGATTTGGGTTATTTTGTTCCAAAAAGCCACTGGTAAATGATAAAGATGACAGTGTGCTCCTGATAAAAAACCTCCGCCTTTTTCTGTGTAAATCCGGGTTTTTTGATTCAGTATTACTGATAACCCCTCATCTATTGGGGTTGTTTTTTATAGTGGAAGGTCAAAGTGGGTATGTAAATAATGTTTTCCCTAAAACATAATAAGAGTCAGCTTATAGTGTTTGATGTTATATCCTTTGTTTTAAGCAAAACCGGTAGGGGGTTAGAGTTTAGTATACGGGCAGCTCTAGCCTTGGCCAATCTACTCAAGTACATAATTTTCTTTGCAATGCAATCTTATTACTGCATTATATGTATTTATATTCATTGTAGTGCATTCTTTGTTCTAAGTGACTTGGTTTTGAACTGCAGGAAGAATCAAGTGCAAAAAAAGCCAAACTCGATAATGCTATGGCAGAGATATTTCCAGAGGGTACTCTTATTGAGGTGAGCAGCGATGAAGAGGGGTTTCAAGGTGCTTGGTTTGGTGCCACTATTTTGAAACCATTGGAGAAGAACAAGTTCCTCATTGAGTACAAAAGCTTGAGGACAGATGACGATGCAGAGTTCTTGAAGGAAGAAATTGATAAGCAGCACATAAGGCCTCATCCACCGGAGACTCCGGTGGTTGGTGGGTACTTCAGGTTGCTCGATGAAGTTGATGCATGGTATAACGATGGGTGGTGGATCGGCGTTGTATCTAAGGTTCTTCCCGATTCGAAATATATAGTCTATTTCAAGGACACGACAGAGGAAATCGAGTTTGGACACTCGGAGTTGAGGTTGCATCAGGAATGGATTCGTGGCAAATGGGTTGTGACTTCAGAGGTTGGTTTCTAGTTTTTTCGTAACATTTTTTTATGCTATAATTCTAGGGTTGAGTACACTTGACTACACCTAGGTTGTCACGTTTTTCTCCTAGTTACACTTACACCTGAGATCGGAATTCGTTTTTTCAAATAAAAAATCACATAGCTCTTTTTTGTTGGAAAGTGATGAAAATACCCTTAACCCTTATCTCTAAAGACTACATAACTACTCAAAACATCTTGAGTAGATGTAAAAAAGACTCCTTAAACGATAAAACTATTTGAAAGACAAAAAATGGCCTTTTTTAGATCGGGTATCAACGGATTTTTTCGTCATTTTCTAGCAAAAATGAGCTTTTTTTAAATAAAAAAATTATGTATTAGCGGAGGAACTCGAACTCCAACGTATAGTTAACTTGCTAGAGTTTTAGTTGGGCACATTTCAGGAATATATCTCACCTTCTAATTTTTTTCAAAGAATCATGTTCTAGGATTCAGCTATCTTCATTCATTGGACAACATATTCAGATATCTTATTTGCAGTGTTACTGACTTACAGTCACATAGATTAGAAAGTTAATAACTCAAGTTTTTTTTTTTTTTGAAAAGGAAGAACTCAAGTTCGTGAAAATATTCTTCTTTATGAAATACTATTATACTAGTAGTATTGTTTAGGGATAATTGCAAAAAAAAAAAAAAACAGTACCCTGAGGTATTCACTTTCTGCAAGTTGCATTTCGTGTAATTTCGCTAGATAATATGTAAAGAACAAAAAAAAATTCATCTCTCTTCATTTTCTTGCTCTTTTTACATCCAAAGAGGAAGAACAACTAGAGAGGTGAAAATCTTGGATTTTTTTGTTTGTTGTTACTTATTATGTTTTAAATTTAAATTTTCAAGGGTAAAATCATCATTTTGAAACGAAGTTACACAAACTGTAACGAAAAGGCACTTTTTTTTTTTTTGCAATCTTCCATATTGTTTACTTCATGTGATGTTTCTTCTGAGAGGCTAACTATGAATCCCTGTCAGGCCTTGAAGTTGTGATCGGTGGAGTAAACAAGAGACATTGATTCTTGAGGCGAGTTTTGATGTGGGTAATGAATATTAATCGTTAATGTGGTTTCTTCAGCCTGAAGCTACATTTTAACTTTTACAGGTCATTGTGATGCATATCATCATGTAAATCAATCCTAGTATCTTTTCTGAACCTTGTTAGTTGTTTGTGTTAACTATTGTAGAACAAGATCTGTTCCCATGTTCATGGATGTTTCTGAGTCTGGCTTCTATGCATTAATCTTGCAGTCATTGTAATTGATGAGAACTTACCTTAAATTTAGTTCATGAATTTGATGTTTGAATTGACTTCTTAATGTGGATTTATGAGTTATCACTAGGTGGTCTTCGTCTGGATCAATCAAACTATCTTCGGGCTTTATTTGTTTCGGGGCAGGTGTGGGAACGGGGTTAGATTATGCATTATCGATAAAGAATAGTTTTATTCTCGATCAAACTATGCGTTTTTATTACGAACGAGTTGCAGAATGAGTGAATCCACACATTTTTGCTTTCTCACAAGCAGTGTTAGTTCTCTCAACAACACCATTATTGAAAACCGAGGTGCCCAAATATTATTGAAAATCAGAAAACCGTGTAGAACCAATCAGAACCGGTTCAAATAGGAAAACCAAATTTGAAATTACGTAAATAAAACTAACTCATTCATCGACATAACCGGAAAACAAAAAACCATGTAAAACCAATCGCAACTGGTTCCAATATAATCAAAAAACCGTGGTGCTCAAATATAACTGAAAATCATAGAACCGATCAAATTTCGATTCTGATGTTGAAAACTAACGGTTAACAGGTAAAACTAAGCCAAATGATATTTTAGACTAAATTCTTGGGCCAGGCTTCATTTCAGGCCCAACCCACCTAAAAGCCAACACGACCAAACCCAGGCCCAGGCCAAAATAACCTCACCATTTGAAGAAACCCCTTCAAAGACGAAACAACAAACATGAAAATCATGTTTCTGAAGAATCATATTATCAACCAAACATAAATATTACCAAAATACCCTCATGAAACAGAGACCCAAACTCCATACTTATTCTGAACTTCCATAAAGCTCCAATCTTTAAGCTTCAGCTTCCTTCTTCTCCACCTCCTCCACCTCAAAAGCCGAGGTCGGGAATGTCCGGGAGAGACCGGAGGGTGTCTGAAACGTGATCTTCCCGGTCGGAGGGTCATCGACGAAGATGTCACAGAGAGAGACCCAGACCATGAGCTCCTTGGTCTTGACTCCGGTGAGCTTCCTGATCCTGTTGGGCTCAGCCACGGCGGTGACCTCCGTCGCGTAGGTCACCGGCTTCCCGATCTTGTCGAACTTGTGGGTTATGCTCTTCTTTTGCTTGAGCCACACGAAACCCGTGGACTTGACGTAGCCGCACTCTATGATGTCCCTCAACGGTAATAATCCGTTCGGGAGACCCACCTCCTTTAGGAGGGTCATCGTCTTCTCTCTGCAGATCTCATCTCCTTCGTAGAACTCGTCGGCTCTGGCTCTGATTTCGGCTGTGATCAAAGACATTTTTTACTCTGTTTCTGGGTTTGGTTGTGAGTCTGATGAAATGGTGGTTCGGAGAAGAAGATTGGGTGTTGATATGTAACTATATATAGGTGTGGAGATGTGTAATAACCATTGTGGGTCCCACAAAAATGATATTGGAAATATTTATAATTATCCAATTCAAATCACAAATAACAAGATACATCACCGTCACCTTTCGTTGGTATAAATAAATAAAAAACAGTAGATTCCATTAATTTTGACTAACGACGTTAACCCCTCATGCAAATACGTGAAGTGACGTGCAAAAAACTTGAACCAAACCAACATGATCGTTAAAATATTAACAGATACCAAGGGTTTTTTTTTCATAATAACGCCTATACAGTGTGTTTCTGTAAATCAAAAGTCGCAAAGGATGTGTTACTACCATTACCCCTAAATCTTAATGTGATGTACGAAAAAAAAGGTTAATTATTTTTTGTATAAAACACCTTTAATACCCCAATATATTGGTTACAAACTGGGCAAAATTTTGGTCAAGATTAAGTTATTTTGATGATTTTTAACCAATTCATAAGGTATGTATTTATTCTTCTTTTTTTGTGACTAATTTATAAGGGGTACTAGAAGTGTGTTATCAAAACGCAGGGATACTTATTGAACGTTCTAAAACTTTGAGTACTAAAGATATGTTACTAATACAAAAGGTAATTAACCCAAAAAAGAGAAAAAAAAAAACAAAGATCATAACTTGGTGGGGAAGGAAGATTAGGAAATATAAATTATATAATGCATTTATGGTACGGCTTGAAGATTTATAGCGAAACTAAAGAAACTTATACACTTGAACTCTAAAAGGTACTCTTCAATGCAGTATGGTCCTCAAAACTTTAATCTTCTTGCCAAACCAAAAATACAGCTAGTTGTTTACATTCATGATTTCGGTAGAAAATTCGAGCAAGAACTCGATCAATCCAATACAACTGACAACTATAATCATCGCCCACTCTAAGCATGAGTTTATCGGGAAAAACTGACGTTTCATAAAAAGCACATACGCAGGTAAGTACTTTAACACCCGTCCACACGTGCAGACTAAATGGTGTGGACTCCACCAGACTCCGATATCATATTAAGATCTAACAAAACTAATCAAGAGAGTTTTAGAGAAACCGGAGAAGAAAATCTTTAACCTGGTTGATGTAAGGAGGCCTAGTGGGGATTATATGACCACTGCCATGCTCGATGATCACCGAAGAACCCTCTTCGAAGAAAGAAGCAAGGTCTCTGCTAGCTTGATTAGCAATCTGCCTATCTTTGCCATGATCACTGCCAAAAATGTGAAGTGACGGACAATTGATTGATCCCACCTCAAACTCAGCAGATTTAGGAGCAAAACCCGAGCACAAGATAGCGAATCTGAAATCTATTTCTCCTGCTAGGCCCCTCTTCTGGGCGCAAAGCAGGGAAGCCATTGCTGCCCCTTGAGAAAAACCCAAGATACCGTCAAATGGGCCCTTTTCAGAGAATACAGATTTCAGATACGAAACTGAAATGTTGAGCCCATCGATCTGATCCTGGTACTGGAGCGGATCAAATGGAGCGTCTGCCACTTTCCAATCGGGTCCATTACAACTGTTGAAGTTTGGGGATACTAACCATGCGAACTTCTTCCTGCAATTCCCTGAAGGTGGCGGGAGATTTTCTTCTGACGGGGATGATGCATTACTTTGGTAAATGAACGGTAACTCATGTGGTGCATCGATGAAGACAAGCTCAGCGATGTTCTTGAGTTTCTTGGCTAAGGAAGATGTTCTTCCTTTGAAACTGGAGGCGTTCTGACGAAACCCGTGCAAGCATAAGATTCTTAACCTCCTTGGACACATGGTACCTATGGACAGTGATTAAGAAGTGTCAATAGATAAGATGAAATGGGAGGTCTTTACTTGTTTATTGCACATTGAAAAGCATCGGAAAAATATCTCTAATTGCCATAAAAGCTACTATTGTTATATACTCCTTTTGGCCCAAAACAAGTGTTTCATTTGACTATTTGCAAAGATTAAGGATTCAATTTTTAGTGCGCCTTTCCACCCATTACGCTATGTGCTCGTATGTCCAAACTACTGAAGCTGTTATATCTAACTTACATAGGGGATATTACTGGTCATCGGTGGCTAATTAACTAACTAGTACAACTTTACACTTACTAGTACAATCAATGGCTAATTAGTCGTTATAACTAACTAGTACTTTACATAACACATACTTGGTTTAAGTGGGAAAAAATATTCGATGTGATAGAGCACAGACCTTACCATGTCTCTGTTCAGGGATGTATTGAGTATCAGAGGAAGAGGTTTTGAGATCAATATACGGTGATATTGCTTCTAATCTTCCGTTTTGAATAGCTGTGTTGGGTCGATCATCCTTGCCATGTTTCTGGCAAAGCTCACAAATATAAGAAGGACCCTCCATCTGTTGACCACAAGAAATAATTGATACCATTAAGAATTAGATTTAACATTGAAGACATGTAATTAGTTGTTAAGCTTTCCTCAGCTAGATAAATTATAACTTAAGAAAAACTAAGCACAAATTTTCAAATGACATTTAGTACCTTACAATAGTAGAGAAATTATTCACAAATGGAAGACACTTTAGGTATATATAGGACTTGGCACCTGAATTGTTGTAGGGATAATTGCAAAAAAGTACCTTGATGTATTCACTTTTAGCAAGTTGTAGCCCTCGTGTTTGATAATTGCATAAATGTGCCCTGAACTTTCCTTTTTGTTGCACTTTGTGTAAATTTGTTTCAATATGACAACTTTACCATTTAAAAATAATATGTATAAAACAAAACAATCCAGAATTTCACCGTCCACAAAGTGCAATGAAAAGGCAAGTTCAGGGTAAGTGTTGGGTAAAAGTGAATACCTTGGGTACTTTTTTGCAATTATCCCTTGTTGCACACAATCCATCATCTTAAACGGGATTATTAAGAAAATTGTAGGCATCAACATAACACCTTGAATTTAATCAAATCATTGTGGGGGAAATAGAATATGTCTTTTCTTGATGGTAAAAACAAAAGGGTTTTCTATCGAAATTATTGGTACACACCTGGCAGCCATTACAGACCAATACGAGCATCCTACAATGAGTGCATCGACTGCGAGAAGAATAGTCATCAAAGTTGGATCTACAGATAATACAGGTACCGAGGACACTTGCATCTGAGCTCCCAACTGATATTCTACAGCCAAAATTACAATAAAGAGAGTATTCAGTCACCCCACAATTGCCAACACTTTCTTGTAGTGTATTATGTGGATCACAAATGCAAACATATGGGAACTTGTTATTGTGCGCGTCTATAAGATATCATTAACATGACATGCTTTTGCAGGTGGAGCCCACCGTAAATAACCTAGATTAGAAGAAAAGGGTATTGTTAATGTATATCTCTCAATGAAACTTTTGTCACATTTAGTGCTGCTTATGAAGTGCCCTATGCCTCAGGGTACCCCCTCTCCCTCGAGCACGACAGATATTTACAACAACAAAATATGGGTCTTCAAAATGACTTAATATTACTCGGTCATAATTTTGAATTATGACAACAGCGTGTGTAAACCAACAGTATCAACTTCCAGTTCATTGTGCTTGAATTCTTTGTCATGAATTTTAAGAACCGTGAGCAAAAAAGTACCAAAAACACTCACTAATCCAATGATCTAAGATGATGAGTTCATATAATTGATGTGTATCTTCATTGAAATTAAGTTAACATTTACAACAACAAAAAACTTAGGGGCTTATGTCTGCCTTCTATAGCTGACTAAACTACCAACTCATATAATTAAGCAGTAAGAACTCTTTCTAATATTTAAGGTGAAGGGAAAAAAGTCATACCGGTGATCAAAAACAAAGTTCTTCCCTTTAAAAAAACCACCATCTGGGAATTGTTCCAAATAACGTTGTATACCGCCGTACAACTGCAATGATTTTAATATTAGCATTGGCTAACTATCATCAATGTCCTCATCAACAAGCATAAACTTAAGTGCACATTCAAGTTATCACGAGATTGTAGAAGACCTAAATACCACTTCCAAAGCAAACATTGTATTGTATTCTCTTATGCTATAGTCATTGAAGCTTTGTTTCCTATGAAATGAAAATATGATTCATAAACTAGCCCTCACTTTGGCAAATTGATAGATTAATCTTTTCATAGTTCTACTCTTGATAATACAATATTTCAGTCATAATAAAATAAAGGAGGAAAGGCAAGTGATGCTCTATAGGAACTCAGATTCACCTGGTAGACATTTTCAAAACCGGGACCCTTTGACCTGATATAGGCCGATGCCATCTCACACCTAATTCCTCCGGTGCAGTACCTGCAATAGATACCAAGTAGCGAGATCAAGAGCTAAAATGGCACATGAAGTATTCAAACCAGAAAAGATAACGCATCCCAGAGAGTCAGATATAGGTCTATATGCTTAAACTATAAGACTTACAAAAAATAATTAACTATAATGCATAGTATGCACTATTAAGAGATGGCAATAAACAGATAAAACCTATGAAATCAACACATTGCAAAAGAGAAGCAAACATATCATTTGCAACTAAAAGGAGCTAATGGTTCTCATATACTGGTTAGATAACACTGCAATGATAAGATGGCGTTCTTGATAACGAAAGATGAATAGAAGAGTAAATACCCGAGGAAAGCAAATTGAAAAATAGTTTAAGAAAGAAACTTACATAAGAACACGCTTTCCTTGCAGTTTATCAGAATTATTATCTATCCAGGAGGGGAGATCACTATACTGCCTGATTTCAGGGTCCAAAGTTTCCACATTCGGCATCTGGAATTTACCAATTCTTGTTTCATACAGATTCCTCGCATCCAATAGAACTAGACTTTCACTATCAATTGAATCTTCATTGTCCAAAAGCTTCCCTGGAAAAGATCAACAGAATCAGCGGGCATAACACAGCATGAATCTTTATACAGAAAACTGTCAAACACAACTGAAAACGATAATACGTGTTTAAAAAAACCATAATAGGAAACAAAACATATCGAAACTAAAAGCGATACCAACAAATTGAACTCGGAGAG
>JAYMTN010002727.1:0-10691 GCA_036897425.1 Erodium trifolium | reverse complement strand
AGGACATAGCGAGACAGGACTCTCACCAGGACATGGTGTTTCAGGACTCTCGTCAGGACATGGAGGTAGGTCATTTCACTTAGATTAAGTTGTGAAACATCTAACGTTCCCATAGTTAAATTATGCTTTTGTGTGGGATTACGGTTATGCTTTTGTATGGGGTTAGGATTATGCTTTTGTCGTATGACTTATGAGACATGCTAGACTGTTGAAATTGTATTAATACAATGTGGGATTATGGTAATGCTAAATGACTTATGGGACATGCTAGACTGTTGAAATTGTATTAATACAGGTAATGCACGTTTGTGTGCAATATTTCCTGAAACAATTTTTTTTAAAATTTGTTTCAGTACTTGGGCGACTAAATATAGTAGTGGCATAGGTAAACCTGAGTGACCTTTTATATTAATTGCCTAACTAAGATTGTGCTACTCCTTTGAAACGGTCACCTAAGTTTTTTTGCGAGACCAAATTTTTCAGTCATCTAAGTACACTTGCGAGACTAGATTGTATCGGTCACTCAAGTAAACTTGCAAGACCAGATTGTATCGGTAACCCAAGTAAACATGCGAGACCAAATTGTATCGGTCATTCAAGTGAACTTGCGAGACCAAATTGTATCGTCACCCAAGTAAACTTGCGAAACCAAATTGTATCGGTCACCCAAATAAACTTGCGAGACCAAAACTTTTTGTCACTCTAGTTTGGAACTTGAGCCACCAAATCCGTTGGTCAGTCGCCTTAGAACTTGGGGCACCACCCTTAGGCGACTAAACTTAGGCCACCGCTGTTCGGTCACTTAACCACTTGGACAACTGTTTGATACACTTAAGTCACTGCATCGTTTAGTCGCCTAAGACACTTTCTGCAGTAGTGTATTGGGATGATGAATTAGTACATATAGTGCATGATAGCAGTGATGAGGCGACTAAGGATGAGGAAATGAAACGTGAAAGAAACTGTGAAAAGCATCGTTATTTGTTCGCATATTCAATATTTTTTTGTTGTTGAAAATAGTATAGTTATATTGATAGAGATCAAGAGATACAAGTGCTTCTACATCAGGAACAGACCCTCTCCAAATATCATTAAATCTATCTTCCACATAGTATTTTGCAAGCTTACGAGCAACTGTATTAGTCAATTTTTGGACCCAACTCAAGTTACAAGAGTGAAACCAATTCATACCCCATAAGATTTCTCCAACCACATCATCGTGCATACCGGTAAGATCATGATTCTGACAAACTCGTACTGAGTGTGATGAGTCTACCTCAATCTCGCTAATTTGAAGGTTAAGCTCTCGACAAAGGCGAACCCATCTTTTCAGGGCCATCAATTCAGCTATATCCGGTAGAAAAGGGCCCTCCAAAAATTCCATGCAATCGGCCACCACTTCACCACCACAATTCCTGATCACCACACCGATACTCATATCATAAGCCCTGACGCTAGCATCCGTATTCATCTTCAGGACGCCAACATGAGGGGGGCACCACCGGTTCCGTGGAGGAGGAAGGTTCACATTTGTGACCAATTCCCGAGTTAAACGATTATTGAGCTTATATGAATCAATTCATTCCATACTTTGGATGGCAATAGAAGAAGCTGAGCGAACCACCCCTCCATAAATTACCTTGTTTTGTTCCCACCATATGTTGTAGCAAACACTCAGCCAATCCACAAAATCCGAGTCTGAAAGAGTCGCAGCAGCACCTTGAATCATCGTGCGGCCATCCACAGGTTTGTGTTTTGGATCATGTGTGGCCAAAGGACTATGATGCAACTCTGCATTTGAAAAAACATGGACCAAAGGATTCCATTGGAAAATCACAAACTCCGTGAAGGCCATAGGTTTAAAGGTTCATAGTTGTGGGTATTAAGTCACCCCATAATCTCCAGCCAAACACCTAGAGTTTAGATGGGGCGGTCAAGTTCCAGTACCATGTCCACCAGCCAAACACCCCACAATTTATTTCATGCACTGAAACATCAGATACCATATATAAAAAAGAAACATAATAAACAATTCATAAATAGTACCATAATATTAAACTATGCATAGAGCTTACATATAATTGAAATAAGTTGCGTAAAATTATCAGACGTATAGTGCATAAATAATACAAAAAACAATATAAAAACAATAGTACCGATAAATTAATATAAATATTAAGAGTAATACTTCTCTCTTTTAATAAAAGTAGTATAAAATACTCCTCCTAGTCATAGTCTATGGAGTCTCTTCCTGCAGCTACGCCGGACGCACTGCCGCCTGTCGCTACGTCAATCGCGCCGCCTGGGATTGTCGGTTTTGCCATCCAAATCTTCCCTTGTCCCATCCTGGATGTCTCGCAATCTGTGATGGATGAGGGGTTTATACAGATGGGAGTGGCTGCCTCTTCCACAACCACCATCTGCTCCTCTTCTCCTTCCTTCCTCTGTGACCTTAGAGCTTTCTACTCCGATCACCATGCCTTCTCCGTTAAATCTGCCTAACCCCTCAACCTTCTCGGATTCGCAAACCCTAACATCATATACCCCTTCCCCCTTTTCCCAAGTTTCACCCCGGCCTCTGGTATCGCTGGGCTTTGTGCTTGATTTTCCAGGAAAATTGGGGCCGGGGTGAATATATATCTTGCGAGGATCCCGTCCCCATACCTTTGGCACATGTGGCGTTTGCCAGCGCTGGTGCTATTTGCGTGGGGCGCGACGGACGTTGATAGCTTCGGTCGCAAGCTACTGAACAACCCCTCGCGGTCCGAACCCTAAATCGTCTCATGGGGCCCGATCTCACCATGACCTCGCTCTGGTGGATATGGCCCGCCCTAGGGTTCCTTCCCCTTCCCGTCCACAGAGACTATGGCCTCCTCGACGTCGGGGTTGGGAGAGAAAACGACCGCAACCCTTGCCTACAACCACGATCACATCGCTGAAGATTAGGGCTCGCTGGTCTAGACTGGGGGTGTCATGATGCATGATGGAGGGGTATACCCGTGGGCTTTCCCAATGTCGGCCGATGATGAAGTTATTTGGAGCTGGTCTAGGGACAGACTTCCATCTGAGTTGGGCAGCGAGGGTGCCTGTTTTGGGTCCTATTGTGTAGCAGGTTCGGCGATGGGAGGAGGAAGCCATGTCCTGGTTTCATCAGCATCTCCCCCTGATACCATGGGTTTCCCCGTTGGGTACATCTCACTACAATGCGAGTCATCACGAGATAACCAGTAAAGGAGACTGTGGTCAGCGAGGAGGAGAATGGAGGATTGGGCCATTGACATTGAACCCAGTACCTAATGATGGATCGTCTCGGTGAAGGAGGGCCGGCATAACATTGGACCTGGTACCTAACCTGGGTACCCGGCTCTAGCATCGGGTTTCTAGGTGCTCACCTACGGCAGGACGGCCTAGATACTTCCATCCCACTGGCTCAGGTTCTTTTGTACACATGAAGATCTGGGTGTCGGGGTTGGAAATCATCTCGGCTTATTATGTTGCTCCACTGGTGACGCCCCAGACGGGAGGGTTTATAGGTAAAAGATGTTATCGGCCAAAGGAGAGGCCTATTGAAGTTCCACCGCTCAGGGCTCTTGAAGAATGGGATGGGAAAACTCGGAAGAGAGCACCGCCAGAAATTGCACACGACGATCTGGTATCCATGGGGAAGAGGCCCCGATGGGAGGGATGAGGCATCACCAGAGTATCGGGGACTGGCCTAGGGAGGGGTCCCCAGACGATGCTTTGCCTCCCACCATTACCTTTCTGTTGAGGTCCCGGATCTCCGGTATCCCACTCCTCCTTTACGCCTTCTTACAATTTCCAAAGGGTCTGCATATTCAATCAGTACTGGCCCTCCTGCTTATATGGTCTTATTACCCAAGGAACATCGTAACACCGTCTGTGACAGTCCAGTTTTTAAAAAGGTCCAATGAACCATTGTTCGTTATGTACTGGCCTTCAGGTGATCGGGGAAATTGTTTCCCCAGGCACGATAATGTAATCGTTTCTTAAAGTTATAAAATTGCATCTTTCGCTAAAAAAGAAAGTAGTTTTCTTTGAAAGGTGTAAGTTTGCACGTAAATAGACATGATACAACTTTAAAATTACATGCGGAAGAAAGAGAGAAAAAAAACATTTCCTGATCTGCCCTTTTTATTTTATTTTTAAATTTATAATATATATAGTTAATATGACAAAAATTATGAGTCCTTAACTCTCTCAAAATCCAATGGTTAATTGTAGTTTTTATTTTTAGTAGATAGCCTCCCTGGTATTCAGTACAAATCACCCTTATCGTGCAAACTACAAATTAATCTAAGTCATAGGATGTGGTCAAGATGACGTCATCAGAGCGCATGCAATGTTGACACGTGGCCTTCTACGCACGCCTTTGACCGCGCGCAGCGCGTGTTGATCACGCGCGCAGCGTGCATAGTACCAACACTCTGTATTAGTCCGTATCAACACTTGTATAGGTATCAGCACTTGATTAGGTACCATTACATGTAAGGTGCTAGTACCATTACTGGTAAGGTATCAACACTCTATAGCACTAACACTTTGTATGTAGGTATCAGCACCATGTTAGGGTAGGTACTAGTACTTTGTGCGTGCAAAGTCACACATGTAAGCATCTTGCACGCTTTGATGACGTTAGCGCGCGCATCCTATGGCTCAGAATTGTCTGTAGTTTGCACAATAAGGTGCGGTTTTTATATATATAAGTGTCATGTGTCAGCATCTTGCGCGCTTTGATGACGTCATTTTGGGCGGATCCTATGGCTTAGATTTGCCCTTAGTTTGCACAATAAGGAGTGGTTTGTATTTGATATTTTTCGTACGAAATACAAACTATCAATCTATGCCTTTGGATTGTGGAATCAAAGGCCTAGATTTAAACAAAAATCAATAATGAAAGAATCATTAATGCATATCCTTGTAATTAATTTCGTAATCAATCACCCTGACCGTCTGATCCCCTAAATTAATGGCCTAAACTGGTTTGTATTTCGCACCTGAATTTCGATTTGTACCCGAAATTTCCAATATGTATTATTAGATCTATGAAAATATATACTAGGTTGTGAATCATGAATCATGTGTGAATCAAGTTTTACGATGCGAACTGAGAATATCACATATACATATACAGTTTGAGGAAAAAAGTATTCCAATTCGATGAAAATATTTTCAAACCAAAATTTTCTTAAACTGGAAATACTGATTTTGCAAACTATATTTTCTTAAACTAAAATGTTGTATTCACATCTTTAAAAAAAAATGTTGTATTCTCAAACTAAGATGTTGTTTTTCTCAAATCATATCCGTGATTTTCTCAAACTATAGTTGAGGTTCGCAGGACTCACACCTGATTGTGTCCCTATATATATTATATTGATCTGTAAAAAGATAGTTGTGAATCAATGTTTGATTAATAAAACTATATATGTCTCACCATACATCATCCATGTGCATGATCTAACCATACACCCCGCGTCAACGCAAATATTGCTGCTCACACAAATTTTATGCATGATCTAACCATACACCCCGCGTCAACGCAAATATTGCTGTTCACACAAATTTTATGCATGATCTAACCATACACCTCGCACGACAACACAATTTTTTCTATTCATACACGTTTGTGCACAATCAAACTTTGAGTTGATCACAACCAATCAAAATAAAATATGGAAAATATGGATTTGCGTTTCAAAACACTGGATAAAATGAAGAACAGATTATATAATGTTAAATAGGGAGATAGGAGTGTATCCAGATAAAATGGTAAATGATGGCCAGGGAAACATGAACAAGTAAACCTAATAACGGTGACTAAAGTTGTGCATATATTTGAAGTGCGCGCTGGTGGAGGCGATTCACCTCGTCGGAACCGCATGCTGTTGATTTGAACGTGCTCTCCGTTCGGCAATATTACGGCGTGTTCCGACAATGCAATCATCAATCAAACCGATAAGGAGTGAAAATGCCATGCTGGCCAAGCCAAGATTAATAACATGCAAAGCAAAAGGAGGAAAGGCAAGGGGGTCAGAGTGATCGGTCGGGATAAAATGTGCACCGAGGAGCACGAGCCCGAACTGAGCAGCTGCATAAACCCATACGTATTTGCTCCATACTGAACATAAACATAAACATGAATTATATATATATATATATATAGTGAGTGAATCAGGTGCGAATCCCTCCTTACTGTGTGAATCTGCGAACTCGCGAAAACATTGCATGCGGTTTGAGAAAATAGCATTTCCGATTTGAAGTGAATATTCTTAAACAAAAAAATTCTCAAACCGGAAACGCTATTTTCTCAAACTATATTTTCTCAAACTTTTTTAATGCTATTTTCTCAAACCATGTTCGCGATTTTCTTAAACCAGATTTAGGATTCACAAGTTCACATCGTGAAGGAGATTGCTTCAGCTTATTCTAATTTTAGAAGATACAATGAAGTCGGCCTCACTTATTGCGGTGGAAAAACAGGACGACGCTCCACCCAAGAAAGCGGAATAGGGGAGAGTGTAGAATGTGGAAACAAAACCAAAACGCCTAACCTGCACATACATGATGCAACAACGATAAGAAACGTTCAATAATTCAGTATAAATTAAGGGTGTTGTTGGAACTTACAATAAGCGGTTCAATAACACAGAAGTAAGCAAGACTTGTGACAAAGCCAAGTTTGAAGGCCTCCTCATTGTGCCTGTGGAAAAAAAATGTTAACTAATTCGGTCGTACGTACCATTTTGGGGTTGGACTGTAGCAATGGTCAAGTATGTACCTGTTCCAACGATCGACCCCAGGTCCAAACTCTCTCCCTCCCCAGGCACTATACATGTGAAAGTTTACTTGAGTTTCGAGTATGTATATATCAAGATGATAGTTAAAAGGGTAAATTACGTTGACATATCTGTAATATACGCGTTTAACGGGTAAATACCTCAAAATTATTTCATAACGAAATCAAACTACGAACTAACACTTAGTAACATCCCCATTTCATCCGTTTTTCCGTCTATTTATTGTTCATTTTTTTCAGATTTTCCGAAACTATCACAGTGTTACAACTTCAATCCTAAATATAACTGTAAATCTCTCTCCAAACCTAAATCTAACCCTAAAAATCGATGGAAAAATGGATGGCAGGGGATGTTGTTACTAAGTGTTAATTGAGGGGTATGTTTTCGTTACGAAATAACTTTGAGGTATTTATCCGTTAAACGAGTATATTACGAGGTATGTCAACGTAATTTACTCTAGTCAAAAGACTCAATTATAGTTTTATATTCTAACAGTACGTACGTCGTGCCAAAACGAACAAAACGAACAGGCTTAGGTTGATGAGCCTCTCTCTCCCTCCGGGAGAGAAGAGTTTGGGTGGAAGATAGGTTATGCACCTCCTGCTTGCAGACATCACATATCTTGTTACCTTTGAGAGTAAACCATTTTAGGGCACATTGTTGGTGGGCCAGTGCAAGTCCGCCTTTGCAGCTGCATTCCATCCTTAGGGTTTGGCTATCTTCACCAACCTCGACCAAGCAAATCCTGCAAACAACTTCTTCTTTTTCTTTTCCGGGGACATCCTTAAGAGTACTTAAGGGTGATGGGGGCATGTTTATTGTCACAAAACCCTCGAGAGCTCCTGAGGGTATCTCCAAGAGAAGGTCTTGTCGCCTTTGGTGCTCATCAGAGGATAGGGTTTCTTCAATTGTATCTGCAACCTGTAAAACCAATTGACATATATATAGACATCAACAGATAAACCAGTTTGTTCATATATATATATATCCGGAAGAGAAACAATATATATCAACTGTATCTGCAACCTGTAAAACCAATGGACAAGAGCCAACATATATCAACTGATAAACCTGTTTGTTCACATATCTGGAAGAGAAAGAAGATTTACTCTCTGAAACGATGGATGAATCTGATTAGGGTTTTTGGAACCGATCTGATTAGCTTCTTCTTTAGTACCCATGTTTCAGACTTGAATATTGAGGAGACGCACAAGGAAAAGAAGTGAAATTTAGGAAGCTAAAGTTATAACCAGCGATAAATTATATAAGATCAGAGAAGAAGAATAAGCAAGTAATTCCAGTTCTACTCGGCATATAATTCCACTTCTTTTACAATTCATTCGTATTTCATTCCATTACAAACTTCAAAAACCAAAATCAAATGTATAAATTTAATTAGCATTATACCAACATTTTTTTATTATATAATAACGAAAATTTTCAGCTCGTCATCTTGAATTTTCTTTATTCCCGGATGAATACCTTAAACTTTTTTTTTCCATTATCCTGAAGAAATTTTATATTCAGTTTAGTTTTTTTTTTCCCAATTTTTGGAAGGGAAATGGTCATGTGTTGGTTCTGCCCCGTCCTCTATCCATAATCGCTTTGTATTTGGTACAGACATGTACTATATCAGAGGCGTGAATCCTCGCTCCATCACTTGGTTTGATTGGATTTTCTTTTACGAAAAATCGGTAGACATCAATTTTATATATCAGCCAAAGTGACATACATACATGCATTCTGATGAAAGTGCACAAGCGAACGATAAATATTACAGACTCCAGACTAGCTAGTCTATAATATTGCTTACTCCCTATCAAAACCAAAACACAAACACAGGGCGCCCTAAAACGTACAAACAAAATGCACGTAAAAAATGCAACAACATGCACACCAAACCGTGCCACATAACGGGCACAACAAAGTGCAATCAGAGCACAGAACGTACAAACTAGTGCACACCAACCTGCAACAAGGTAGTTAATTGGTAGTAAACCCAAACCAAAGCAAACCAAAAACTTAACGACAAAAAACAAAATAGAAACTTGAACAGGAAAAGAGAACCCCTAAAACTGAACGGAACCAGGCCAGCGACAACCGAACTGAATCCCACGAACAGCAGCACCTGCCCTAATCGTCTGGGTGTTTCGTTGAGCTCGAATCTAAAATCCTCTTTCTCGTCTCTCCGACAACGATTACAAGGTTTTTCAGATTCAACTTCCTTTTTTGGGTTGGTCGGTGGTGGTGGCCTCAGTTAGGATATTCTTATGAGATCCGAGTAGTGTTCAGCGTGGTCATCTGGGCGTTTTCTTGGTGGTGAGTTCTCTCAGTGTCGTTTTGTTGAGGTTTGAGTTTCCGGCGAGCGGGTTTTTCGAGTTTGAGGTGGTGGCCTCTTCAGGTGCTTTCGAGGTGCTTCATGGTAGGAAATTCAGGGTTTTAGACCTAGTTTACTGTTCAGATCTTAATGGTTGTAAAATTTGGGTGCTTAGACATTTTTCATTGTATCTCCCCTTGTTGAGATTGTCATGAGGGTGAGCTGTCATGCCAGCACTTACGTCTGTTTCTGGTTGTGGGTTTCAGGTCTTAGTTAGACCATTATCATGTATCTGTTTTGGTGGATCAAGTTGCCGGTCCGGTAGTATGCTCTTGATGGTTGTAGGTTGTTTTTTTAGCGTTCGACCCTCTGCGTCTGTTTTTATTTCGAAAACAAAGTTCTTTCAATTTAAATTTGTAATGCTGATAAAAAAATGTTTAACAATGTTTTGACAACATTAGGATATGGCCGTATGCCAGTACTTTACTCCGATAATGGAATGCGACATGGTTAAGTGTGAGAATAAATATCTATAAAAAAAATAGTGTGAGAATAAATGCATCAAAGAGATTGGTTTAAAGGCCAGGAACGTCTATTGTGAAGATGAAGTCACGTGTTGTTGTGAAGCATGAGACATTATGTGACCCACAATGTTGAGTTATGTATGGGTGCTATCCTAAACTTAGTGTTATAGGAAGACATAGTTAGGGTTTTTTTACGTTTGTCTTTATATTATGGGAGACAAAAGGATAATAATAGTCTAAAGAAAACTTAGTTATTTCATGTCTAGACTAAACTCCAATACCATCTGTCAATGTGCTTGGCCTTAGAAGAAACTCTTCTAGTACAAAACTGCAAGAACCCTAGGGTTGAAAAGCTCTCGCCGCCCCTACCTTCTCCCTCTCATCTAATCACTGCAAGTTCACCTCGTGCCTCCATGGAAGACGATCATCATCGCCCCCTCAATCCCGTTGATCCGGCCGCCAACCTTCTGCCTCGTCGATTTTTGCCCGTGTCTTTCCTTCATCGAGATCGAATCATGCCGCCTCCTGCAACTCGCTACCACCGGCCACCGGGCAACCATCGTCCCCACCGTCACCATATCGACACATCTGCGAACCTCTGTTTCCGTTCGGGAACCCATGGATGCATCAAGCTTTAGGGAAAGGTCGGCCATGGTTTCTAACCGGCCATACGCCGGCCTACCCACCTCCTCCACCGCTCTGGACCTCGCATCAGTACTGGAAACCGGGTTCCCTTTGGGCGAGGCTGAGTTTTGGCATGGGATGGCTGTTGCAGACTACCGACCCTATGGCTCGGATCCACTGCATCACCATGATCGGGGAATGGAGTATAACCCACGTCAATCGTATCAGCCCGAGATGCAAAACAAGATGACCAGATCAACAAGGATCCGTAGGGAGGTTCAGGCTCGAGTAAAGGAAATGGATGGGAATCCAAAGGAGAACAAGCGGTCGGGACGCGCAACACAAGGGGATGGCCCACACCCTCCTCCGGGAAAATGATGACATCCGGCGGGAGTGGAAAGTCCTGTA
>JAYMTN010002726.1:0-10692 GCA_036897425.1 Erodium trifolium | reverse complement strand
CGGCACGTCCCACGGTCCGTACGTGATCCGGCGCTGGTCCAAGGTCGGTCCTCACAAGCTAGGCTTTTGAAGAAGTCAAGAATGTGCAGCAAAGCCAACCAGCAGCTCTGAGAAGAAAAAAACTGCGTTTGAACGGTTCCATTCTTACAATTCTCAAATACTCAAGTCAGTTATTAGATAAATTCAAAGATCATCATCACATATGACTAAAAGGAGATAATTGTATAAATAACTCAGCTTCACTTTTGTGGTGCTAAACCATTCATATTGTTTGAGTACTGAACCTAACTATACAAGTTAACTATTTAACTATAGTTCTCAAATCCCATATGAACCACTTATGTATTCTATCAACAAGAGCTTACGAGCATTCTTCTTTCCTAGTCAACATGGAATAATATATCTCCCCCACTAACAAAGCAATCTAACAAACTGAATCCTCCCAAGTCATAGTTTCCATAATACTCACTATACTTGCAGGTATATAAAAAAGTGAAATATGAAGAATCATATTCAAACGTCATTGCCGACTTGATATATTTTTCATCGCACCGCGCATATTGAGGCAACAGATTTGTATCTTTCATCCAATAGCCAGCTGAGACAACACTATGCCCCCAGCATTGGAGTCTCCAGATTAAGGACCAGGAATTTCTGGCTTTAGCTCATAGATATTGCATTCCCATAGCAAGGTCTCCAGATTTAGGATTGAAAATTGATGGAGAAGCCCTTTAGAGAGTAAGAACTGAGGGTATGCAGCATGTTCTCTGTTCAGAAGAGCTCACGTTCTTCCATCAAGGTACTTGGTGGATATATCCAAAACCTGCAAGAGTGAAATTTTTGGTTAGCAAGTCAGTATGACAAAGTAGGCCGTAGTATGACAAGTGTGCGCCTGGTGCATGAGAGCATAACATAGTAGTGAACACAAATCAATCAACAGTACCCAAATTTCGAGAACCATGGTAAATATTTCCAAAGGTAATACCACTGAGAGAACACTTACCTGCACAGCTGTAACGTCCGAAAACTTTGGATCGAAGCGGGATCACCCTTCCTCATGCATGTATTATCATCACAACCAAATGACAATGAACTTGATGACACTACTCCTTTCATGAAATATGCAAGTTCCCTCCATAGTTTTCACTGACACGTGCCTGCAACATACTCAAAACTCTCATACTCAAAACTCTCAACATCAGATGGCAATAGGTTGGAGTTGAAACAGAGGGCATAAACACTGAGAAATTGATACTTCCAATAAAATAATGCCAATAGTGAAAAACAGAGGGAATAAACACTGAGAAATTGAGATTTCCAATAAAATAATGCCGAATAGAAACCTACATCAGTAAGTAGAGCCAGGAAACATCACAAAACCATGCACAACATTAAGTAAAGATGCCAACTATCATGCAAAACTATTCCATGGGATACCTAAAGATGGACTCTAAAAGATCATGTATTGTCCATAAAAGAAACTAGAATGGAAAAAGAAGCTTTACTAACCTGAAGGTAAGGACTCACAACATCGAACACTTTCGAAAGAAAAGCAGACTTCACTGCGAGCCTGATGCAACAAACAATTTTGAATCAACAACTCGACTGAAGAATAAACTAAAATACCACAAAGGAAGTGGCTGGCTTCACTAACAAAGCATGGCAATATTAGTTGAAAACCATTCAACAATATATTTTTACAACACATTTCAAACCAGTCCAGTTTAGAAAGAAAAAAAATTATCCAGTTTAAAACCAGTGTAACTACCATGATATCATAATATTTTAAGATCGTTCATTACAGTCATAGAAGGAAAAGTAAATGAGTTTTATTCAGTCAATAATCAAAAGTTTCTTATCTAGATTATCACATCCACAGTATTATCAACAGCTTCTAAGTATAGCAAATCATGAAGCCTAAATGATCTTGATGAACAAAACGTGATTCCCAGGTAAAGAAAGCATGAATATGTACAGATACATTACGCTTTAAATTTCATACATAAGTTGATGAAATTTCTTGAAATGATACACAAGGGTGCGAGTGAGAGTGAGAGTGACAGAGAGAGAGAGAGAGGTTGATCTCCTCTGGTATTTAATACGCACCTTTTAAGAAGACGGAAGCAAACATAGATCTCTTCAATGTCATTTGCTATCTTCAGTTTGACATACTGCCTGAAAAGCTCACACAAGCTGCCCATAGCTTCATCCCAATCATTGCACTTTAAATCTATACGATGTTGAGGTTCGGAAATAGTGCATTGCAGAATTAAAGACAATTTATCAGTTGAGCCTGCTTTGTAGAACATGTCAGCAAGAACGTTAAGTATTAAGCAACTGCTGGCTTTGAACTGATCAACCCATCGTGGAGGGTTTCCACTAAAGATATTGTTTCCTGAAACTGAATCAGCTGATCCAAATTGGTTCCCGGTGTTCTTAATATCTAATGGCCCCTGCCGCTTGACTGTAGCATAGTTGTCAACACTCTTGGCATCTAATGGTTGTTCCAGAGGGTTTGTTGTAGGAGGACCAGAGCCAGAATTTGAACAGAACTCCTGCACCCTGTGTGCTGGAAGCAGCTCAAGTATGTCAGCTTTCAAGTCTTCTGGCAACTGTTGTAACACCGAGGTATCTACTTGACTTAATGATGAAGGCATTAAACCAGTTTTGTGGACACCCAATGTAGAAATTGATGTATTAGATCTAGAGGGTCCTGCCCCGGAAACAGAAGTAGTAACCCTTTGTACCTCCTCTACCGCATGCTGCTTCGCCGAACAAAAAGTAACAGTATGTTAAAACAATCACAGCAATGAAATATCCATGAGAACTGTTAATGATTCTTCTAAATTGATTCGCCAGTGTAATATCAAAGATTTTCTTCGTATGGCAAGACCCAGTAGCCCATACCTGTAATTCTAATTAATTGTCCATGTATGCAAGTTCCTACCATCCAGAATATAAGAAGTTTATGATAGTAGTTTTTCCCTGTAGCTGTTGACTTTCTGGTTTCGTCTTGAAACCAGATACCCCGATTAATAAATTTTTGCTTTGTTTTGCCTATCAGAAAAAAAGATTACGACAGTTGTACAGAAAAAAAGGCGAGGTTTCATTATTTTCCAAAGTCTTCTTGTATAGGAACTAGAAAGGAAAAAGATTATTAGTGAAGTTGTCCTAGTTGTCCCTGTTTTCCAACATTGATTTGTGCAACTGCATATCATCAATTTAAGCGTTGTCTCCAAATGCATAGAGATAACTCCTCACAGGCACTCTCATAACCCTGGAATCTTAAAAAAAATAAGTTCTATCCTTTCTCGGGGAACCCGCTGAAACAGTGGTATTTTTTTCACCACATGTGATGTCACCAAGAATCTGGATGCGACAATTCCCTTTTTTTTCCTTTTAGGGCAAGGAAAAGACTATAAGAAGATCAAAGCTACAATTCTACAACTACGACAGGCCTGTAAGTGATGGGGTCTTTGCTAAAATGTCAGCCATAATAGACAAGTAAATGGCTTGCAAGCAATCTATTCACACTGTTGCATGTGTATGAGCAAGCTGTTTCCAGGAGATCTATCCAAAAAAAAAAACTAAATGTAAAAGTAGGTTACCTGGTTTTCTACTGCTATGATCTGATTCAAAAAATGTGAACCTTGTCCTTCGTTTATCGTACCTAAATCAACAAAATCAAGCTGTATGTCATGCACTTGAAATTATATAACAACACCAAGCATTTGATCACCAACATTACATAAGCCCACCTTTTACTGGTTCCTCTGAAAAGACACAAGATGAATAGCTACTATTTTTAGTTTTGCTTTTGTTTTCAACAACAAAATTATTTAACTTCCCACCATACAACTGGTTTAGTTCTGCAAAGAGTTCGGGAGGAAGACTCTCTATAACTCCCAGATCAAGATCATACAGAGGTGGCATTGCTGGAACCTGGTTTGGAGAAGCTTCACTACTGAACAGATTACTGTTCTCCGAATTAGCATGTAATTGAATAGGGGTTTTATCAGTGTTTTGCTCTTCTTGATCTGAAACATGATCCCATCAGTGTAAGCACTTTTATAGTTTATCAGAAAGTTGAACTAAATATCGCTAAACAAATATAATGAACATAATTCATGTAATGACAAAAAAAGGCATGCACGTTGTTAGATAATAACCACCAAATGATTGCCTTAAATATTCAAGACTGAGATATTCACAGTTCTCAAAACTATTTGTTTTGTCATGGAAAACAGGTGACACAGGAGCCACAGGCATATTTTAGTGGCTGTTAAGTGTTACTTACATGTACATGCTTAATGAATCTACTGATGTCTGTAATGAAGAAGAGAAATAACATGAAATCTACGATACAAGCAGATGCAGTACAGAACTCATGCTTTTCAAAATACAAGGATGAACATAATATGTGGACTCATTTTTAAATCTTAATTCCACAAGCTTGCAGAACTAAACAAAATTTAACAAATGGTTTAAACAGTATACAAATTGTAAATCAGTTACCTATTTTAACCTTTTCCTTGCCTTTATCATTCGTGTTATTTAGTTCTGTCCTTGTTGTGGCGGAGGTGAGCCATGATTTCAAACAGTTTCTTTCCAGCCCTTCAAACAGTGAAGTTAACAAATGAATTTACTATCAGAGAGAGAATAAATAGCAGGCATTAAATAATAGTGGGTAATATCACCCAAATAGGCATATAACCAGCATATTAAACTATTCAGAAAATAAAACCTTGCTTAACAGTATTCACATTTTCAAGCTTGGAAACTTGCAAGCCAATACCCCGTATATCCGTGACATCTAAGTAAAAATGGTTAACAGTTAAATGAAATTATTGGAATATCAGATCAATTTTTTATTTAAGAAAAGCTTAGACCAATAAACTAACTGAGCACATGTATATATATCATTAGCAAAAGAGAATGCTATTACGACCAAACCATGGTGGAACTCAGACTTTAATCTCTACATAGAGGTGCGTGCACAGAACCCAATGCAAATTTATTCTTTTCAATTTATTGGTGATAGAAATATTTTAATTTTGGCACAACTACTCACCCACATGGAAAGACCCATATAGCTGTTTTGTTATCCTTTGGAGAACCTCAACATCATCAGTAGCTGCCGGAACCTATCATGACAGCAGTGTAAGTAAATTTCAAATGAAACCAAAACTGTAAGGCGATGCGAGACAAAAGTTAGCGTTCATATTCATGTACATGTCCAATCTTTGCCTATATCATATGTCAAGTAAAATATTCTGTATCTGTCACTACCGTTATAGAATGGCTCAAATTTTCACAATCTCCATGTCCCATGTATTTTGCAGGCTCCCGAGCATTGTTTCTTCTCTTTTTTATCTAGGTCAATATACAAAAAGGCCATTAAAAATTTAGCCCAAGTTCCTAGAATATGACAGACATACTCAAGGATAATCAGTGCATGATGACTTATAAAGGACTCCTGGAAAATAAGTAGCAGTCCTTGAGGGTAAGAATGATAAAACTAACCAGAAGATGTTACCTTAAGGGTAAAAGTGCGTCCTTGCACTCCACATCCCTGCAAGCGCAATGAAACCTCCTTGCAAAGGTTTAAGAGGAAGTGTTGACACTGGAAAATTTAATGTGTTAATTCCTTAAACCAATCAAAATGAGAAATAGAAAATTAAATTAAAAATATAACACTAGCTTTATAAACAATGC
Organism: Erodium trifolium; assembly: GCA_036897425.1. Taxonomy (NCBI): domain Eukaryota; kingdom Viridiplantae; phylum Streptophyta; class Magnoliopsida; order Geraniales; family Geraniaceae; genus Erodium; species Erodium trifolium. Next base: position 4,977 of record JAYMTN010002726.1, on the reverse strand, counting down.
TAGAATACAAACATCTTTCATTTCTTTGAACCGAACACCCCAATTCACTTCAGCTCCAATCGACTTGCTTTCCTGCAGATCACATTATCTGTAAGTAGGCAGGACACAATGATAATGATAAACTAAAGGGAAAATGCATAAACAAATAGAAAGAAAAGGGAGGTCAAAACAGTAAGGGTAAACTAAAATTAACATGCTAATTTTGTTTGGGGGAAAAGTGAGCTTGTAGTCATCCTCTTTATGGATTTCAAACAAATACTATTTTATACTTCAATTATATCTACTCAACTTACGAAGTGCATTATCGAAGGTCTTTATTAATAGAAACCAAGGATTAACTGATGTACTAAGTTATCAAATTACCTTTAGAAAATATGATATAAAATTAGTATATTGCATGCATGTGAGGAAGATCACACTAAACGAGGGCCTTTGCAAAATGATATGGCTGTTACAAGAGTGAATGAACTATAAGTCTATAATAGCTCCTACTGTATCAAAAAAGTATCTAGTTGTGTATTGAAGTTCCGTTCCGAGTCAAACCTGAATCATTCCAACCAGCCTATTGTCATATCCTCTGCAATAGTTCCACAGCATCTCACCAGTTTTCATTCCGAAGTCCTTTTGAAGAGAGCCCTGGACAATGAAATATGTACACAGTAAAGTACCTAAACATCACCTAATACATAGTACAAACACAAAATAAATTCTCTAGGACATAGGCAAAGAAATCAGGGTGCAAAAATTATGAATAGTTCCACTCCGTAACACTGTCATTAGCAAAAAAAAAATCAAATAAAATTATAAGGTTAATTCAATCTTGAATTTTTTACCGTATCTAAGGATGTTTATAATGAAATTGGTGGACCTGTTAACTGAAATCCAATTCATTGTTTAGGGCAAAATGATTAAATCATGTGAAGGATTGAACGCCGCACATCAATAAAATGCACCACAAAGAAAATAAAAAGAATTGCACATTAAAATAATATAAAAATATAAATGACACAGAACCTTGGAAATCAAGCGCAATTGTCCACAAGTTGTAATGTTTTTCTTCTTCAATCGCTCCTCTAAAACATGGCCAATCCCTGGAAGAGCCTTGATTGGAAGTTGATGTAAATAATCATCCACCTAAGATAATTTAATTAGTAATATATCACCAAAATCAGTATTAACTGGAAGAATTTATTTTGGAAGTAAGAAGATCAATATGCTTATGAGAAATAAAACTAATTGAAAACAGAGTGCTTCCAGAAATATTACCTTCTCAGGAGGGATGTAACATTGACCATCTGGCTTAGCAGTTCTCGTGGCAAGGCGGGCGATGAGCATATTTCCAGCTATCCCAACACTAGCCGTGCATCCTGTGCTATCAAGAATTTCTTTCCTAATTGCTGAAGCTAAATGCTCAAGGTTTTCCTCTTCATAGTCCATTACTTCTAAAAATGCTTCGTCGCAGCTTACTGCCTAAGTTCAATGACAATCACAATATAGACGATAACACATCTATCAATGACAAGTCTTTAAGAATATGTATCGAAACAGACCTGTACTCTATTGCAGTGCTTGTGTAGGATGTTGTAAAACTGATCAGCTACCTGCAATGCCAAAGATAACACTTGGTGAAAAACAACACAAGAGGACAAAGATGACATTTGGAGGAACCATCACAGTAGGACAAAGTAACAATCAAGTAAAAGAATAGAACATGTTAATTTGAAAGGGAAAGCTGAATAATGACATAGATGTTAGATTCCCAACCTAAAAGCCTATGCTATCAGGTGAAGGGTACCCAACCGATAGATGAAGCAAATCTCATACACAACACAAATCCAGCTGGAACCTTTTAATTGTACCTACCTCCTCATAAGCTTCAAAGTTGTAAGGAACAATAACAAGCTGGGGGCAAAGAGCCTTTGCATCTCTAACAAACATTCCAGCCTTGATTCCTAATAAACACAAATAAATGGTCATTTGAATACAAGAAAAATATAATTCACTACCATAAGTAATTCAGCAACAAAAATAAAAATGGTTCATCGAGACAAACCGGAATCCCGAGCAGGGTAGTTTGCAGATGAAATTTCAGCAGTTCCTTTTGGGTTGTCCGAATGGCATACGGCTACAGGTTTATTCTGTAACTCGGGATGGTTCCTAACGACCACGGAGACAAAAAAACAGTCCTGAAGCAGCATAATAGCACTACCATCATATAAGGGTTGTTTGGGAATACATATAGTTCAGGTTTGAACTAGATATCTAGCACACTATTGGAAATATTCTTTCTTTCCTAATTGTGCCTAAATCTGAATTTAAAGACTGATAAATAGATTATCTATAAGTATAAGAAACAAATGTGTAGATAAGAAGTTCGTCCATAATCCTAGATTGTGGAGATTACCATGTCAATGTGGAGAACAACAGACTTCCGAGAATCAGCAAGACCAGTTCCATTAGAAGATAAGCATTTGGATCCAATAGACATGCTGGGGAAACGCTTACGATAACGGTTTCTCCATGTTCCTATGAAGTGAAGCCTTGAATACTGCAGAACCAAAGCTTGGTAAGAATATGAATGCTGAATATATAACGGTATTAGTTACAACTTTAACGATAACCAAATGGTATTTAACTAGCATATATTATCAACCAGGAAAGTCTAGCAAAAAATTGCATAAGAAGAAGCCATGGTATTATTAATACAAATATTTTGGGGCATCAAGTAATAGACTAATTTTATTGGATTTTATTCATCACCTTGAAATAGTTCTCCACAAAATTTGGGTCCCCAAGAGTTGAATGACGCGGATTGTTGGACCCAGTGACTGCAGACATAGAATAATTTTTTGCATTTTGATCGTCTGAGCATTGAGCACTAACTGAACCAGAGGGTTGCTGGGGACTAGTTTGAAGTTTAGTTTCCACATTGTTCTCTTCCGCACTTACATTACTTGGATTTTCCATTTCTGCACCATAACATTCTTCACTACCACTAGATGGCTCCTTGATCATAGTTGACCTATCATTATCATGCATGAGTTCGTCAGATTCTACCTTCAGTAGAATTTCGTGTTCCAAGGATTTATCCACTGCAGAAAATTTGGCATCTTTTTGTGTGTCATTCCTTAATGTTGAATCCTCAATTTCAGGAATTACTTGGCAAGTAGTAGTAGTGGTAGTAGTAGCATTCAAAGAATCCTCAACAACTTGGCAATTCTTCATAGCAAAGAATGCAGACAGCTTGGGTTGATTACTAGCAACTTGATCAAGTTGGTAAGGAACCCCTTTAAGGAGCAAAAAAGGAAGAAAACAATCAATGGAAACAGAAGTCCAAAAAACCAAGAAGAGACTTCCAAAAAGAGCAACGGTTGATGCATAAAAATGCCTACTCAGCTTATACTTTCTAACCAAGAGACAAACCAGTAGTAAATCCACAAATACAGTGACCAAGAATGATGAATAAACCTCTTATGTAGTTTAATATTTGCTACATCGTGATACAAGCATTGTATGCTTTAATAAATATCCAGAATGGTAAAAATCAGTAACTTACAACTCAAAAGTCTGTTAGCAGCGACCGATTCCAACACCCATGAGGGTTTAACCACAGGGAGTCCACCACTGAAGGACCTATATTAACAAGTAGCAATAAGAAACAGAAATCAAGTAGAATCAAATTATGTTCATCATCTCACAAGAATAAAACTAATATAGTAAGATAACAATAAGAACGAACCTAAGGTTCTTGATTTTACTATCGGGTAGATTGCTACAGATGATATGGGTGACACGATGCCTTGAAAAATAATTCTCAAATCGCCCACCATGCTTCACCATGTAGCCTCGCAGCTCCTACAACAAATCAATATCAAGGTCAATGAAAAACTGAAGTGTTAGCTTCAAAAGAAAATGTCTGAAATTTTACATTTTCCAAATCAAAGTCCACTAAATTTTTTAGTTAATAGTAAGCAGTAAGAAAAGAATGCCAAGCTCACTTAAAAACATTTTTTTTACCAACCAGCAAGTAGAACTATACGTACAAATTTACCTGACTCGAAGGAACTGTGAAACCATCAACAAAAATGGCAACACCTCTAAATATAGGATTCCCAGAATTGGACCCACTATGCGAAGAACCTGCAACTTGGGCATCAAACTGGTTGTGAAGTTTCTGATTCTTCACTTCCATGTAACTACATACCCCAAACAACAACAATTACGAAAATAATTAAAACCAAAAAGAGAAAAAATGTATAACAACAACTAAAACTAGATGATGACAATTAGAATTCAAATTTTCCTGGAAATTGAATGAAACAACTATCTCAATTCCAATAATCAATCAACAAAGTTTTGAATGCTAAGACTTGTGGTTCTTCTAATACAGATTCCCCTAAAAAAATCTTGAGATGGGTGGGAATACCTCCCGAAATTGGAAAACGGAGAGCTGCGGAAGGAGGAGCGGGAAGAGGAAACGGAATTGGCGCCCCAGGCCATGCCTAGGGTTTTCTGGTTGCTCTTTTTTCTCTTGTCGTTGCTGCTACTGCTGTTGTTGGCATTTGCGGAGACTGAACTGAAGCTCCTCTTCGATTTCGGACCTGAGTTCGCAGAACGAGACGGGACGTGACTCATTTTCGCGCATACAGAGTGGAGACTATTGCTAACATGAAATCAATAGAAACTAAGATTGACCGCCGGCAATAGGGGTAGTGGAGATGGATTTGGACAAGCATTTGGTGCAAGGCAGCGAAAGATTAATAAAAGTGGGGGGAAGAGATCCGATAAACCACAATAAAATTAGCCTTTACTTAACTAATCGACAAGGTTAATTGGAAAAAAAAAAACATTATTCTCTTCAATTTATCGGGTTAATTAGGAGGGTGAATTATTAAAAGAGTTTTATGTGCTGTTTTATTTTGTAAAAAAAAATATTCTCCATGTTTTATTTTGTAAAGAAGATCTCCTAAGACCAGC